>JAZGTJ010007246.1:0-23232 GCA_036877575.1 Botia almorhae
CGACTCAAAATTATCCACAAAGTAAACAGAGCGATGCACTCCATTGCGTTCAGCGAGAGCGCCGCTCTTCCTGTTTATCCCGAAACCGTCGCACCATAATGAAATACGCGTGCTCGTAAGCGTGACGTAAGCGTGCTCCGGCACGAATGCTGAAACCCTATGTGAGTGCAGGCCAGAGGGGGAGTGGGGAGGGGGGACAATCGTACTCGGGCCGGGTTCACGGCAACCATGCCTAGTGTGAGTACACCCTTACTCGTTGCATAGATATAAAAGTCACACAACATGGTAAATGAGACAGAGATGATGTTCAGTGATTATTTTTCTTTTGTTGTTTAATTAATATTAACGTCATAGACAATAGTGGATCCGATACTGCAGGGCTCGCAAAATCGCTAGCCCGACGTCCCGGGGCTATTGTGTCATCCAGTCGGGCTACCAAAATGTATTTCCGATCTTATGAGGAAAAATATATTTGCAATGCTTTTGCATTCTCTCACAAATTTTTGGCCATCAGGGAGCCCATCAATATGTGGAGTATTGAAATCGCATTTAAACGCGCGCTCACTTTCAACGTTCACTTTGCGATTTCTTTGTGAACTGTGTATCAGTGACGCTCGTCCTGTCAGTCGTTACTGTCCTTACGTGACAAGTGAAATCTCCCGCAGCCAGATTAAACGTGGTAGAGAGCGCGTTTTGACAACTTTGTGTGGATTCTTCAACAGTAAGTCTAATAAGCCACTGAATAAAGTTTGCCCGCTTTGGGTATGCGCATACAGAAAACTAATCTGTCAGACTGCCTTGGTGTCTCAAATGCAGCCCAGTTAAATAATATAATGCTACTTGCACAGTTTGTGGTTCCAGTTTGCATGTGCACATGTGTGTAAAGCAAAACATAACGTTAAGAATCTCAATGCTGTTATGAAAAGTGGTAGAAGTATTTTCACTTCAGTTTGAAAATGTGGTGGGGCAAAATTTTGTTAAGTATCCTTGTGCTATTTTAAGTGGGTATACAGAAATCCTTGACCTTTCCTACTGGGTAAATGGTGTATGTCTGCACACCACAAGTGTAGTCTATGTTAAGACTACCTGTCAGATATATATACTTTATACAATTCAGATATCTTTTAACGACAGGAGTTTTAACTTCACTTATCTTTGTAGTTGATGTTTTGTTCTGTTTAGATAAGTTCCGTTAAGAAGTTAATGGTGGTGAACACCTGTCAATATACAATGTCCCTTGTAAAATGTATGTCTGCTTGTTTATAATAATGAACCAAGTCCAATAGCCCTCAATAAAAATGCTACTTAGAATAATGTTTTGGTGTAGGTTTCTGTGGAGATAACTTATTAATTATTAAGTTTACAATACCAATTCCGCAGACACAGGATCAGAATTAATATTGGGTTAATGCTGTCACTGTTCATTAATTGTTTAATAATGAAAATCATCAGTTAAATTATAGCTAGATCTCAGTCAGTTTTGTCTTATTATTTTTAATTACTTTATCACAGATTTATTTTTCCTAGAGTTATCGCATCAGATGACACCCTTAGACATCTAATTTTCTGTCTGCTCTGCTATAAGGTAAAATGTACATTTACCATAATAAAGCTAACCAGAAAAGGTGCTAAACGTTGGTACCTTATTCACTGTCATTTGAGTTTCAAATTACACATTCACCCATCTGTTCCATACTTGATAAAAAATTTTGTTCTCATTTAAAAAAGTGAGAAAGGCCAGTTTACAGCATACAGTGATTGATAAACAGACACAAATGAGCTTATCCATTTGTATATCTATATTTTGCATGAGGAAAAACTGTTATTAGATTCTGCAACTGGTTTCTGCCTGGTTTCTCTCGAGGTTTTGTCTCCTTTTGGAATTTTTTTTCCTCGCCACCGTTGGCTGCAGCTCCCCTGCCCTTGTACTGCCCGTCAGGAGGCTGCTGTAATCAGCTCTAATTTTGCACTTATTATTAATTTTATTCTCATACTATCTATTCACACCCCGTATATGACAGTATACCATGCATAATATCATCTGTGTTTCTCAAACTATGTTTTCTCTGTGTCTGTCTGTGTGTCTGTCTATGTGTGCCGTGTACTCGGCCTAACATACCTAATATATCATACATGTAAAGCTGCTTTGTAACAATGACATTTTGTAAAAAGCGCTATATAAATAAAGTTGACTTGACTTGACTTGCAACTGGTCACTGTTTTTAAAGGATTTTCATTTAAATGTTTCTAGGCTAAAGTTAAATTTCAAAAGTAAAAACATTCCATAAAATTTAACGTCAGTGAAAAACAATTACTGTATAAACATGTTTTTGACCCCAGATAGATAATAGCAATTTTGTTCTTTATGATTTGCTTCTGTTTTTCACTCTTTGTGATAAGCACAGCAGGACGCATTTCTCATGTTAACTGAAATTGCTAAAATAGTAAACGCTAATAGATTGTATGTAAAACCATAATTGCATGATTACATGTAAATGATGACATCAAAACTCCCTGTCGTTTGTCTATCAGGACGGTGAAATGGCATGTCGCCAAATGCATAGCAGCACTTTAAACACAGTTTATAAAGCTTAAGCATCTTTAAATCTGCATGAAATTTGAATGTTTAGACGATTTGCTTTGCTTTTTAGACGAACTACCATGACCACTACAAGCACACCTCCCTAAAGCACACGGGACAAACCTTTCATATTTATTTTGGGTTTAGGTTTTACATACAGTATCTATGACGCAGCGTTCAGTACCAGTGAGCATGTTTAAGATCGTTTTTACATCAAAATAAATCAAACACCGTTATATTCATTTAAACAAGCCCACCACATGATGTCAGACCATCATACGTGGATACAGCGCTTGAATTAATCCGGCTGGATGTCTCACAGCACTACCCAAACTGATCCTCACAGGTAGATAGAAACTGTCACTAAAAATATGACACATACCCATGAAATATTAAAACAATCCACCAGTTCAGCGTGCTGTGTTCCTGTGATCAATACTGATTTATCGATTAAGTGCAATTGAGACACTGATGCGTTTGCATGTTAAAACGCATTGGTAACCCTCACCCACACATACGTAAAACAGATGCATGTTACAAATCATGACAAAAAAGCCACGACAAAGGAATTAGAATTAAATAAAGGACAGGTGTGCGAGTATACCTCTCAATCCACCCTATAGTCACACTATTAAAGCAATACGGTAGCAGGTTGTATTCGCACCCACCTTTGTCATCTCACGCCGCTCGACTGATAGATTAATGGTATAGTTTTTGTGCCCCGCAGTGAAGCAAGTCCGAACCACTTTACGTTCGCTATTCGCTCGTTTGCTGTTATTTGAGGTAACAGTAAAAGAACCCGAAACACTTGAGACGTTGTGTTGTTTGCCAGATCAATTCAGAGGCATCAAGACTGATATCAGTACACAGGTCGCCAAAGCTATCTGTCATCAGCGCTACACTCAATTGTATCGCGGCCGCCTTTCCCTGGACCGGTTTAATTCATGACGCACGCGCGCAGAAGGTACACAACCCCAAAGGTCGAGTGCTGGGTATAGGGTCTTAAATTAACCTGTTTTTTTTTTTAACCAAATCTGCTAATTGCTGATTATTTGAGATACCCTATGTGGCATTATTTTAGGAAAAGTTTTTAAAAAATAACAATTCTGTCATCGTTTACTCAACTTCATGCTGTTCCAAACCCATCACCCATCACTTCCTTTTCTTCAGTGAATGATACAAGATGTTTAGCAGAATATTTATACAGGTTTGATGCAATTTAAGTTTTCAGCAATTAAGTAGTCTGGCTGAGATGGGACTGTCACATCAGGCAGCAGCATAGTTTTTGTTATACAACATGCTGAACTGTATTTAGCATTAAAAAATGTTCCTCTTACACAATTTTAGTCATTGTGTCAATCAAACCACTATGAGTTTTTGAGTGAAATTCAGTTCCTGATATTTTCATTCTAGTGGCGTCATGGCAGGAATGTGTGACGTTTCAATTATGACAATGAGAGATAAAGGCCTAGATAAATGACAATTGTTCTTTAAAAGGTCTTTGTATGACTCAAGTCAGAATGACTGCAAAATGGCAAAAACTTACAAAACAAGTCCTACCAGTTTACGTTTACATTTAGTCATTTAGCTGACGCTTTTAATCCAAAGCGATTTACAAATGAGGACAAGGAAGCAACTTCAACTACAATAAGAGGCAACAGTAAATAAGTGCTATAGACAGGTCTCAGGTATTTCAACACAGTAGGCTTATAAGTTTTTTTTTTTAAATATAGAAGTAGAAGTGGCGGTGTGTTAGTTAGTCAAGGAAGTGAAGATGAAAAAGATGAGTTTTTAGTTGTTTCTTGAAAATGGCTAATGACTCAGCCATTCAGATGGAGATATGGAGTTCATTCCACCAACTGGGCAGAGTGAAAGAGTCCGGGAAAATGATTTCTTCCCTCGTTGGGATGGAACCACAAGGCGACGTTCATTAGCTGAACGCAAATTTCTGGTGGGCACATAAGTGCGAAGAAGTGAGAGCAGGTAGGGAGGGGCGGATCCAGTAGTCACTTTGAAAGCAAACATCAGAGCCTTGAATCTGATGCGAGCAGCTATTGGCAGCCAGTGCAACTGGATGAACAGTGGTGTGACGTGTGCACTTTTAGGCTCGTTAAAGACCACTCTAGCTGCTGCATTCTGAATCAACTGCAGGGGCTTTATAGTACAAGCTGGAAGCCCTGCGAGGAGAGTCCAGTCTGAAGAGAACCAGAGCTTGAACGAGGAGTTGTGCTGCGTGATTTAATAGGAAGGGTCTGACCTTCCTGATGTTGTAGAGGGTAAATCTGCAGGAACGAGCGGTTTTAGAGATGTGGTCAGAGAAGCTCAGTTGATCGTCAATCGTTACTCCAAGGCTTTTGACCGTCTTGGATGGAGAAGATGGTTGACCCAAAAATCTAAAGTGAGAAGTTGTGAAGAAGAGATGGGTTGGGTGGAACCATAAGCATTTCTGTTTTGGCAATGTTGAGTTGAAGGTGATGGTCTGTCATCCAACACGATATGTCCATCAGGCAGGCTGAGATGCGAGTCGGTACCGTGGGATCATCAGGGTGGATGAACCACCGGAGTGTGGTAACTGAAACGCCCAGTGATAGTAGTCAGGAGGATCTGGTGGTTAACAGTATCAAAAGTGGCCAACAAATCCAGCGGAATAAGAACTGACGATTTGGAGTCCGCTTTAGCCAGTCTGAGGTCTTCAACAAGTTCTGCTGTTTTTTAGGGTGTGGTGAATGAATTGTTGGAGTAGATTGACTCACACATGGTTGGACATATACAGATCAAATTTCCAGAGGTATTCGACCCTAAAATGCCCTGCGTGCAAGACTATTACACAAGTGAATTATTAATTTCCTGAAAATGTTTACAATGTGATGAAAATTTTGTTAATTAATTAGTTTATTAGTAAGTACATTTTAGACTCTGGTTGCTCTTACTTTTAGTTCGCCAGATGGTTTTAGTCCTACATTTGTTCATAAATTGCAACCCTCCAGAGCAATTCCAAATACACAGTGTCCGAATCAGGGGCTGTGCCATAAGGGACCAGCATCAATTTGTTTAAATCAACTTGATATAAAGATTGTGTTATTTCTCCACAGAGCTTGTGTCAAATTATACAATTGTATTAAAAACAGAGCCAGTCTTATATTGCTGTAGACTTTGAAAATATTATTAGTATTTACAAAGCAATAAGGAATAATGAAAATGTTACGGAGAAGGTTCTGCCAGCGGGAACCCTCGCCAGAATACTAACCACTATCTAGAACTACATTTCCCATCAGCCCTGTATAATAGACTGATGAGCTTCCTGTTTGCCACCTGGTCTCAATTACCTGCACTATATGGCCCAGGCCCACGATTGAGTCGATGTCTTGTTTTGCCATGAGCAACATTTCAGAGCGTTTCCCTGGACTGATCACCTGTTGCCAACTGGACCATTTAACGTTTTTAAAACTCTGCTGCCTGCCCATTGTTTTTGCTACGGGTTTTGTCTTGTCTCTATTGCTCTGTTCGTCATTGTTTGACCATTGCCTGTCTATTGTTTATTCTACATATTAAACTGCTGCATATGGATTCCACTGAGTCAGCATCTCCGTTGCAGAAAGATGATGCCATATTTGATATGATACTGTTTGCTGAATATATATATTTTGAATCTCCCTTACAATTCTTGATCTTACTGTCCTCTGTGAGGGGAGGATAAAACCAATTATTCCACATTTACCAGCTGTCTCTGCCACTACTTCCTGGTAAACTTAGACCATTATGAAAAACCCAAATAGCATTCCCACATTAATTCCTTGTGGAATCAAGTGTCCTGGCACAAACAGAGCTCTGTTAACAACAAAAAGGGCTGGGTGAGGCACTGTGTGTGTGTGTGTGTGTGTGTGTTTAAGCAAGGAGTTTTCAGAAGAATGGACCTTGTGTATTAGTGGAGGTGAGACAAAAATATAAACGTGAGAAAAAGGATTACTAAGAGGAACAAGAGGACTTTTCCCTTTTTTAGAAAATGGATTTTACTCACTTTTTGCAAATGAATCTGTCATTAGAGACTCTTCTAATCTACATCTGATGCTGTCTCTCACTGCTTTTGTAAAAACATGGCAATCATTACTTGCAGTAGCAAAACATGTCTTCAGATCTCTGGAGTTTAAAGGGTAAACGGTTTATAGTAGTTGGTATTGAAACTTTTAAAGTGTATTTCTGAGGAAAGGAGATGGGTTTTATCGAAAGTTATTATGATGTTGACCTCTACACTTTATCATGAACTATACTACATACATTTTTTTTAGTATGCTACAGTGTTGTTTTTTAATTTACGTTTTTAATCCAGTGAGTAGCATTTAGTTGTTATTTTGAAAATTTGTTTAAAATGTTTGAACTTTTACCATTCAGATCAATTAATAAGTAAAGAAAGTGATAACAGTTTTAAAAGCACAGTTGATAACGCCTCACAATTCATTTATCACATGGGAAATTGAAGGGCAATTTAAACGCATTACATTGTGGGATTCCGTTTATCATGCTGTGTGCTCTTGTTGCATACTGCACAGTTTAATGTATATTAAACACAAATGTATAGGGTAATCTTGAATTCCATGAATACAGGAAATTGGACTACTACACACAATATGCATATTGCATAATAGTATGTGTATTATGAAAGTATGCTATTCTGAATGTAGATGCACATTAGGTGTTGCATGACTGATTTCTGCTAGTTGATTACTTGTCAAAAGTGCTTGAACTTTTATTTGTTACCATTTCAATAAAGACATACAAAAGGAAAGTTTTTGTCAACAATAGCACGCTTGAGTACTCAATGTTTTCTGACAGCACTAACAAGTGATGAAGTACTCAACTTCCCTACTTGTCTATGCAAGCTCTACCACCCATTCTTCCACAGTTCCTGCATTATGCAGTGTAAAATCAATCTGCCTTCACAGTAACACCAACAGCACAATTTGTACCCAGTTTTTCAGACACACATACATGCACACTAGTGCTACATCAAACCATCTGACAGTGCAGTTTTATTAGTGAGCAGCCTAACATTTTCTTTGTGTCAATAAAAAAATCTTATAAATAAATCGCTGAATAAAACATTCACATCATATCCTAATGACACAGGATGAATATGAAACTAAGGAAATCTAGATTGAGAACAACCAACAGCCAAGCTTCATAATGAAGGCCAGCCTTGTGTCAGCCACACAGATTTCTGAAAATTAATCCTCTCAACTGAGGTTTATTTTAGCAAAAGATCTTGAAGTGCCTTAATGTAATGCTGAATTTGTTTGGTGCTGTTCACAATAGATTGATCCATGATGCAGAAATGATTTCCTGAAGCAGGAGTTCAGTGTAAAACAGGATTTTGCTCTGTAAGCAACTTAAGACAGCTACCAATTTGATCCTCTACGGAGAACCTCCCAATTCAATTAGACCTATGATTAAGATGGACTTGGATGTTTACCTACTGAATTAAAAGCCTGAAGATCCAATCACAGTCCCTCTTCAATGTAATTTCATCAATAATCAGTGTGCATTGGTCTGTGCGGGTATTAAATAAGGATGATCAAAATATTTAATATTATTCCCCTTTCCTTTTTCAGTAAAGGCTGTTCTAAACAGATCTGCTCTAATGTTTCACTGTTGTGTGAATGTGACATGGATCTAGGAAAATAACTTATGAATGGAGAAACACAAACATACAAAAATGATAAATGTACATAATGCTAATGTACAATGATAGCTACCATTAAAGCCCTCAGCTAGTATACTGCAGCTCTTGCTCCGTTTACAACAAAAGCTAAGTGGGATTTGGGCTGCTCAGTATGTGGATGGGAAGCCTTCTAAAAAGGAGGCGGTACTGAGGCTAGTAGGGAGGGTACTGATCTTTTGCCCAATGTCTTGTTATTTTTAATGTACTATTTAAATTTGTTTGTTTCTTCTGGTAAGTTTACTGTTTGTACACTACATCTTTGCGTTTATGTACCGTTACTGTTCATGGTCAAGCGCCCCCTAATGGAGGCAATAGAAGATGAACAGTAGTTTTAAGCAACTTCAGTCCTAAAGTAATAATTCATTATTAAACAATAATACTGCTTAATAATAATAATGCTGTCATAATTTACACTCATGTCATTACAAACCTGTATTACGTTTTCTTCACAACACAAAATATTTTTTACACAGCTGATGGGGCTTGAATATCAGGAACAGACCAAAATTTGGGTCATTAACTCACTGATAATTTTCTCCTCTACTATAGCTCTCCAATCTCATTTGAGCATGTGCATATTCTTCATTCTTCATCATTCTTCAATATTTAGATGAACTAATTTTTATTATATTATCACAAGTCTGTACAAAGAACAGGCCTAAAATCAGCTAGTGCCTGAATGAAGAGAGAGGGTTGGTTTACTACAGGGACATCAGGCCTTTACACACAAACACTTAAAGATACACACAAAAACTGACTCAGGATTGAAAATACAGTTTGAGAAATAGTTTTATTCTGGGTTTTTCCAGTTATTTTGTGCCATAGATGATAGTTAAAAGATCCATTAACCCAGAAATCAGTCATTCACATTATTACAGCATGTTGGGTAATAATCAACGAACAACATGTTTAAGTGAAATTTTGTGAGTATTACCAACAGAAATTAGACCAAATTCTTAATATAACTCTAAACCTATAGAATCAAAATCTTACCTTGTCTGTGATGCTCTTCTTTCTTAAAGGAATAGTTCACCTTCAAATAAAAGTTCAGTTTTCTTAATTTATTTTTTCTTAATTAATTTTCTTAAGTTATTATTTCTAAAACCCATATACTTTTTTTTTCTCGGTTATGATACATGTGAAAATCAATGATGTTTGACATGGGGCAACTCATCAAATTTTCACATGCACAAATGAGATTGCAGATCTACAACAGAGGGTAAAGATTTCTATTTCTAACTATTAAAAATGTATTCTATTCTATTCCAACACAAAGTTGTCATATGGTGCATCTGTCTTTTTGGAGCTTGATGGTAAGTTCTGGTTACCCTGAACTTACATCATATGGAAAAGAACAGCTTGGATTTTCTGCTAAACATGTTGTGTGTTCCAAAGAAGAAAGAAACTCGTACAGGTTTGGAACAACATGAGGGTGAGTAAATGATGACAGAATTTAGATGTTTGGATGAACTAATCCTTTTAGGGTGCAGCCTTGTGTAGATAATAAGAGTCTTAAAATCAGAGTACAGGACAATCTAGTGTCCGTTTGGATGAAGAGAGGGAGGGGACTGGTTCACTACAGGGACAGGGACATCCAGGCATTTATGTAATGAATTTGTCTTGTATGTCCCCGGCTTTCACTAATGCACTTCAGAAATATCATTCCAGTTGACAGGGATTTGAAGGCAAAGCTTGTTCTCATTTTTCCTGTCTGAATCAAAAACATTCACTTTGCAGTAATATCTGAAAAATTCCTTTACTGGCTTTGGTTGATAATAGCACAATTTCTCCAAGCAGAAGAAAAACAAATAATGAGTTTGTCACTGAACACCACAGTAAGGGAAGACATACATAATAAACAATTAAGAGGTGAAATATGACAAAACAACATACAGATTTGAACTACATCATAAACAGTGGACATTTTGTGTGGAGATATTTTCAGTTATTCTCACAGATTCATATTAAGAAGACACTGGACAGCATTAGTGCTTCTGAGGTCATAAAATACAATACAGACAAAATGGGGGAGGGGCTCTCTCACATAAACAATGTCTGTATAATACACACTGCATGCATTCACAAATGCTGACCAGAATTAACAAACACACTTTTTTTTATAAAGTTATATTTTTTGTAAGGCACCAAAAGAGAAGGTTGGGCTGCTGTGCTTTAGGCATGTTAATTCATTTTTGGAAACACTTCAGAAACCAAATTGACATAACAGAGTGTAATAATCACGTTCCCATTTATTTTCTTCATTCGTAAAACTGATGTTTAATAATTATGTATAAACCCCAACCACAAGGTTAATAAGTGTTGATATATGCTTTTCGGTGTGACATTAACACTGTGTTTACAAAAAAACCCCAAAATCTCTAGCAAGAACTACACTTGTACCTTTCGTACCTTTTGAACAATTTTCACATAGAATTTGTTTGTTTGTTTGTTGTTTGCTTTAAATCAAACTTGGTAAAGTTAGTTTGGCTCACGGCTTAAAATTCCAAAAGAATTGTAAAAAATCCTTATGAAGAAAATGAATGGGAAAATATTAAGTTGGCGGTCACTGTTCTATTTGAGTGACAGTGGGATAACATACCCTCGTTACACTTTCCTCTTTTATAGAATGGACATAAGGCCCATTTTTCATTAAAAGAAAACACAAGTTTTCACTTTGTGTAGCTGTGTGGGTATAGAGACAGAAAATAGAAAGACTATAGAAAAAGATATTCATGAGATAGCACAGGGAAATCAAGTATTTATAAATAAAAAAATAAAGTATTTATAAAGTATTTATAAATCGCTCTCGCCATAGAGCGCGCTTGAGAAGGAGATGTAATCCAGGGCTCCTGGGGTCCCGTCAGAGCCGACATACTTGGTCATGCGGCTGATGCAATACTCTGCCTGCTCGGGTGGGAGTTCACGACGAAGCTCTTCCACAGTGATATACAGCTAAGAAATGAAAAGACGCCACCTTCACAGTCATAATATTACAAATAGGTATTTCTGACTCTACATTCTGATTGGATGAGTTCTTCTGTAAACTGTCTAAAAATGCATATTCTATATTAATGTGCTCAATTGCTTACCAACAGGAAACAACCTACAATTACACTAATAATTCTATTAGCCTATATTATAGTTTTTCCAATTTTAATTAATGTAACTATTCATTAAAATTACAAACATTAATGAATTAATAGTATTAGTATAGTATATGAAACTATTTATTGAACATTGGAGTTTTTTGTTATTGTTTTTATAAAAGCATTTTAGGCATTGTGTTACACATTCTATGGCCATAGTAAAATCACTGTAAACCCTCTGCCAATATATTATAATACTGGAAATTAGGATTATGAAACTGGTATTATTCATTGTTTTTCTTATTCTAAGTTTGTATGCTGCAAAATAAGCACAAAAAACAGTACAGGTAAGACATGGTTGAATTTCCATCTGCTTCCTATCCCTACTGAAGATAGTGAAATTGTAAATAATTGTATTATCTTACTCATGAAAGTGTGAACATAGCTTGTTGAATAATCATCAACACATTGAGGTGTTACTGCACATTAGTACTCTGGAATACAAAGAGTAACGTGTCTCGTTCTAACCTTGTCAGAGGCCAGGATCTTGAAGGAGGCCACGACCTGTTCAGCAGTGTCCGTTTCAGCAGTCTCGCGTGTCATAAAGTCAATGAAGGCTTGGAAAGTGACCACACCTGTGTTGTTAGGGTCTACCAGGGTCATTATGCGGGCAAACTCCACCTCACCCTAACAAAAACCCACCACAGAATTTGACCAATAAGATTCAAATTGTATGTATTTTTTTATATTTTCAGTGTATTTTAAATGTATAAACAAAGATAGATTGATACGTATTTGGAGGGTGTTCGTGATTTTTGTGATGGGGCATGGCATATTAGATGTGTGGGGTTTAATCACCACTCACCAGATCATAACCCATAGAGATAAGACATGCACGGAAGTCGTCAGGGTCCATCATACCGTTTCTCTTTTGCAAGGTAAAATTGACAATGAATTCACTTATAAACACTCTGACATTAATCGTTGTTGACATTAATGTGCATCACAATTTGTGTCAAGCTGACCCTGTCGAAGTGGTTAAAAGAGGCTCTGAACTCGTTAAGCTGTTCCTGGCTGATGCCTTTGGCATCACGGGTCAGGATCTGGTTCTCCACCTCGTTGATGGTACGTGCAATGGTGGTGAGCAGCTGCTCCCAGCCCACACGGATGTGCTGAAGAGAGAAAACAACAGATGAGAAGAGAAAGCAAAGGCTTTGGGAGGCACAGGTATAGCCAGATACTTAATGTTCTTCAGGGGGTAATTATGAACTTTACAATGTTGCGGAACACTTACACCATTCTTCACTTCTGTCACACTACTTAATTCTTAACTAGTCCAAGTCTTCTATACCATGAAACATTTTGAACTAGGAATGATGTTAAACTTTCATAAGATCAGATGTCAGATCAGATGGAGTACCTCCATAGTGTAGCTGGTGTGTTTGTTGTCAAAGATTAGTGCCTCCTGGATAAGCTGGTGGTCTCCCTCCAGTTTGTCAATGTTAGACTTGTAGTTAATGATGTTCTGCTCATATTGCTTAAGATTATTCATCTGTTCCTCCAGAGAGCCGGCGATGTCCACAGACACATGGCCAATCTCCTAACAACAGAAACAGAGTGACAAAGAAAGTAAATAAATGTTTATTTTTAAGGGATAACCTAATTAAAGCCCTCGTTTACTTATACTTTTATCTTTACCTTTTTTCTAATCTGATAACAATACACCAAAAATCTCACTGTATTCTAAATTCTGTATTCAGTGTACACCAAATATTGTACACATATATACATATATATATATATATATATACCTCCATCTTAGTTTGAATCCAGGGTCCAATGATGTTGGCCTGAGCAGCAAATGAACGCCTCAGCCTTTTATTTGCCTGTTGCCTGGCAACCTCCTCCTGTAGCATCTGGTCTCTAAGGGGAACCAGCTGCTTCACCTACAGGGGGTGATGGGGGGCAAAATTACACGAAAACACAATGTCATTCAGATCTATTTGTCCAGTATCTCAAAGTATCAAATTATTGCAGAAAGATTAATTTATAATTCATTATGTAATGTAAGGTGTCAAAAACTTTAGATCTTAGATCAGCAGATTTACTCTGTAAAGGCTTTTTCAGACCTTTTTTACCTCTGGTTTTGGAAAGTACAGTTACAATATCAAAAATCTTAAAAACATTACAAAAAACACATACAGTCATCTGCCACCACCATATGAAAAATTCATCTCGAAGATGATAAACAATTATTTTCAGTTAAATGACTTTCACGAAACATTGTCATAAAACAGCACCAAAAATGTATTACAAGAACAGTCACCCTGAAGCAATCTGTCCTTCTAATCCTCCAAAATGGTGCTGAAGCCAGACATGGTGCTAGTTAGTACATAACCTGCCAACAAATACTACTTTCTCCACCAGTTATTTTAAGTTCAACTTACGGCTTCCCATTTGTTGGTAATGTCCTGTGGGCTGAGGACTGTGTATGGGTTGACTCCAGCCAGTTTAATGCCGTAAATCTGAGCAATCTTCATGATCTCATTCTGGATGCCCATGATGGCCATGCGCTCCTTATCAGCTTCGGGTAAGGTGGCCTTAAACTGATCGTGAGCAGTGATCAAACTCTAAAAGAGATGCATAGAGAAATATCAACGCCAGATGAGACCACTTGCTAACATTAAAATGACAGCATTTTGATCATACAGTATACATTGGCCTGACTGTACTAGGGAATACAAGGAAAACTTTAACTCAAAATTCACAATATTTAATTTTTTAATAGATGTCACTGCTGTTTACCATTGCTTGTTATTGTTTTCTTTATGATCTTATATCAAAGTGAAATAGCTTCTGTAGCCTTTTTTTTTAAACATTGCACTGTGTACATTGTGTGTTGTGTTTAAATTATTGTTTACTGTTATGGCAAATTGCTTGTGATTTCCTCATTTGTTAGTCACTTAGGATAAAAATGTTTGCTAAATAAAAAAATTTACCTTTTGTTTTGATTTGTTTTAAATTCTGGACATGAAAATTGATTTGGACGTGAGCTTCAGGGGAGGGAAAATGATCAAGGAATATTTTCCTTCAAGGAATATAAGTCTTCTAAATCATTATTGCATGAACCGTCATGATCACTGACCTGGATTTCCTCAATGCTGTGTACAATGAACATGTCCTGCAGATCCTCCATGGCTCCATCCATCCAGTTGTTGAAGGGCGCCGCCCTCTTGGCAAACTCCAGGTACAGCTGATCTATTGTCTCCCAAAGCTTCTCTATGCGCTGATGTAAGTAAACAGAATTATCAGCAACTAACATATCATCATATCAATCATATGCAAAAAAAGTAATTTGATTCAAATTGCTTCAAAAAGCAATTTACTGTTAACACTGGTTGCCAAAACACTGTATTATACTGCATTTATTCATTATATAACCAAGGTGCAAAATGTAACACTTGGACCCCATGCAGGTAAAATTGGCAAGTAAACAAAAAGTTCTGGCAAATAACTTTTTAGGAACTGCAACGTGATACAGAGTTTTCACTTTTTCTTTATTGATGTTTTATCAGCTATAGATGTCAGGACTCAGGTCTGATCCCCCCGGGGTTTTGTTGTCCATGTGTTGTTGTTTTGTGTCTTTGTCTTCCCCGCCCTCTTGTTTTCTTCCAGCCCTTCCCCGTTTCCGTTTATCGCCAACACCTGTTCACCGCTCATTATCTCCCCTTTATTATTCCCTTGTGTCTTCCACTTTCTGCCTCCAAGACTGCTGTTGACGTTTTAAATCCTGCCCCCGGACTCCACCACAGCCCATCTGTCTTCCGCCTGCTCATCGCTCAATCACCCGCATCTCTTCCCCTCGCCCACCGTCAGCCTGTTCTCCTGCTCTGCCTGTCATCATCCTGTCTGCGCCGGAGCTGATCTGCCTCTTCGTTCCTTTGCTTTTTAATCTATTGTGAAATAAACTGAGTTACGCAACTGGATCTCTCTCTCTCTTGTTGTCCATAACAGAATGATCTGACCATAATGGATCTAGCGAGTTCTAATGCTTTTCGTTCTTCTTTGCTCCGCGTGGTCACAGACTATGCCATTGAATTTGAGACCCTGACAACCTCCTGCGGCTGGAACGACAGGGCCCTACGTTCCCGTTTCCTGGATGGGCTGGAGGAGGACATCCAGGATGAGGTTGCCAACCGTGAGCCTCTCAAAGACCTCAAGGAAGTGATCAACAAGGCTCCCTCCAGCGACCCTCAGCCCATGCAACTGGGGAGAATGAAGCTCACTTTACCTCTACTGCGGGTGATCGGGCCACTTCGTTTGGTCTTGTCCAGCAAAAAACAGGGCCCATCAGTGCTCTCCACCGCAGCATGTCTCAAGTCTTTTCCCAATCCCCTCTTTTTTATTTTGATTCTTCTGTTTCCTTTCAGGGGTCTTTGCTCCAGCGCGGGCGGAGGGCAACTTCATGTCTTGTTGTCTCAGGCAATCACCGTGAGGAGATTGTGCTGTATCTAATGGAGTCTCCCAGCAGTCCCATTATTCTGGGTCATCCTTGGCTGCTCCAGCACAACCCTTACGTTGATTGGTCGGAACGGTCTGTCCTGGCCTGGAGTCCATCCAGTCTTTTTACTTGTCTGGGTGCTGCCTCTTTTCCTGTCTCTGTTTCCCCTGTGTTGCAGGTTGAGGCAGCAGATCTCACCGGGGTCCCGGAGGAGTACCATGATTTTCGGCTGGTCTTCAGTAAGTCTCGGGCTACATCACTTCCTCCTCACCAGCACTATGATTGCGCCATATAGCTTCTCCCAGGCACTTCTCCTCCCGGGATCACCTGTATTCCCTGTCGGGTCCTAAAAGAGAGGCTAAGAAAAATACATTGATGATTCTCTAAGAGCCAGCCTCATCCATCCCTCCTCCTCTCTGGTGGATGCAAGATTCTTCTTCGTTCAGAAGAAGGATGGCTCCCTGCATCCTTGTATTGATTGTATTGTCATTTGCCTTCAAGATGTTGCAGGGAGCTTGGGTCTTCACTAAGCTTGACCTCCGCAATGCCTATCACCTGATCCGAATCGGGGAGGTGGATGAGTGGAAGACAGCATTCGACAACCCCAAGGGACATTTTGAGTATCAAGTCCTTCGACAGACACATGAGAGCCGGGACGGGCACTGGAGGGGCCGGCTCTGGAATGGGCCCCACCAGGTCGACCATTGACTCAATGGGGTCCAACAAAAGTCCTCTCCTCCTCGCCCCCTCAGAGGGACTCTCCGGAGGCTGAGCACACAGAGTCGGGAGCTCGTTGGACACAAACCCTAGGCTCAGATCCACCTGCCTTGGACTTCGGCGAACCTCTGGGGAGACTGGTGGAGAGCCTTTGGGGGAAAGCCCTTGACCCCTGAGACTGGTGAAGGATCTCAACCATCTCCCAGAAGGGCTGACGGATCAACTCCTCCTTCTTCAGTAAGGGAGGAAGATCATTGAGGCCCGCCAGAAAGTAGCTGTTGACCAGGACCCCAGGTATGAACACCATGGTCCGGTCAACCTCTAAGGCATATTCATAAAGGGTCTGCTTGCCTTGAGGAGGAAAGGGGAGCCTGCCAGTGCACGGGTCGGCGGCTGCAGAATGCCACCACTCCGGAGACACAACCATCTTGGAATTGCTGTCTGCTGGGTTCGGTTTTGGCTGGTTTATAATGTGACAGGTGTGTGGGTAAGAACTTAAATGCGGACAGAGATTTCTCAAACACAAACACTTTATTAGAAAAAACAGAAAACAAAAACCCACGAGGGGGTAAACAGAGAAAACTGACTGAAATACAAACGTGACATCTAACAAAGCACGGCTCTCCTACACTATTAAACTTCACGGAAAGACCACACGGGAACTTAGACAGTTGACTTACACATCCACATTGACTTAAGAGCTTAGACCTCGATTAACATCAACTACGACAACGAACTGGAATGGGACAAGGGCATTAAATAGAATTGAAAACAAGGACAAACATGTGTACGAAATCAACTGAGAACAAGGAAACAAGAGGGCGGGGTCAAGACACGTGACCGGAGAGCAAATGGCAAATGTAAACAACAGAAGCCATGTGCTTCCACAGAAAACAAAGACCCAGAGCGTGAGTCTAGATCCTGACTCCAAGAAACCAGAACTAAGAAGTCAGGATCTCAACATCACGCTCTGACACAGAAAACAAAACAAGATAATCCAAAAATTCTCAAGCAGGAAGCCAGGACCCTGACAAGACATGGATCACAGTAATACTCTTTTGTCTTGTTAAGTCTCATAGCAATTATTTTATGTTTATGTGCTAGATTTACACATAATTTCACAATACTTTTTAAATAACACTTTTGCATAATTTATGGCCGGTAAGAACTTATATATTTTTTTCTATTGGCAGATGTGGTAAAAGTAAATTTATATGTTCTAAAAAATATTTTTATAAAACAATTATTATTTATGCTGACAAAACTGTAAAAATCACAGTCAAATGATCTAAAAAAAATCTGTAAAAATAGGGCACAATGTACTGTATTAATATGAAGGAATTTTCCTTCATAAGAATTGATAAGCCAAATTATGAATTGATATTTTTTATAGAACTCTGTGCATTGGGTTCTGCAGAAAATTATAAGTTTTTTCAGTGTGCTATTGAAGAAATAACAGTTTATATCCTTTATCCAGTTTTTTGAATATTTGTGCACCTCTAGAGCGTCTCTCCTCTTCTGGGTGAGAGTTCCCAAGTTGTCCCACTGGTCACAGATACCTTGGCAGCGGGCATTCACTGTAGCGGAATCATGATAGTCTAATTCACTAGACAGACAGAAAGATTTTTTAATAAGACATCAGTTTTTTTGAAACAACCTGAACCCTGTTTAGCCTTAAGCATTTAGGAAGCTCATGCATATATTTGCATTGGCAAAGTGGCTGAGTCATTTAGTTTTAATGATTTTAACTTAATGCAAATGAGTATGGATTATCAAACGAAGGGAAAACATAGGAGCTTATGTGATACATCTCCTGTCAGATACTGTAGTCAAGTGTAGGTGAAATGGACAAATGAATGTTACTGTGAGCAATTCCACTGTTCTATACGATTTGTCTCTGCCCACATCTAGTACAGGGATATAATAAAAAATGATGAATGCAATACTGTTTTAGGAACTGATGGCATCCCAAGCAAGTTTTGACTGGTGCAATAATCATATTCTTGATACAATGCATTGCATTTTACGGTGTATACAAACTGTATTTTTACAGTTTTTACCAGCAATACATTATACAGTATCTATGGTCAGACCACCACTTATGCTATTACTGTGGGTAAGATGTTAAATAGCTATGGCTAGTCATACAGCCCACCAATAACGTTAGGACATCCAACAGTCGGAACGCCAACTATGACCAACAATATAGCACCCTCCAGCTGAGCGTGTGCACTGTAAGTGTATGTAAAACTCTTTCTTACTTCAGCTCTTGGGCAATAGCTGCAATTTGCTCAACTCTGTCTTGGTGGGCAGCCAGGTCACTCTCAAACGCCTCATGCTTTCTCATGAGAGCTCTGATCTCCATAAAAGACGCCGTCTCATAGTCCTTCTGAGACAGCAGGTGCTCATTTCCTGCAAACACATTCTGTCAAATTAGCAAAGCGGGAAATGGTCTGAATCACAATCATAATGTGTACATTTTCAAGACTGACGTGAGAATGGACCTATGTTTTGCACCTCCTAGTTCTGCGTTATATTTTACATGTGGATCTGAGCTCATGTACCTGCGGTCCAAGCCTCATGCAGGCTACATTTCTGCTTGAACTTCTCAGCCAGATGGTCGAGTCTTTCTAGACGTTGGATCTCGGTGAGCAGCCATTCCTCATAACCCTTCTCTACCTGCTCTAGACCTTTCCATGCATTAGCAATGTCCTAAAATCACACACACACAGTCTGTATCAAACTTGGATTGTCTTTTTACTAATTAAAATATCTGTTCATTAACAAGATAATCTCAAAATGGCCAACTCTATCTGATAAAGTGTTTAAATTAGATAATGTTTACATTATACATTGGTTTTGGGAATAAGATGGGTTTTTCTGACTTACAGACACCATCTTCCCTTCAGAGGGCATGAAGGCGGGGCGGTTGCTCAGGCGAAGTTTTGTCTGCAGGGTGTTGAAGTTGATCTCCAGCTGGCATTTCTCCTGAACACGTGGAGGCTTGTGGATGCGCCTATATTCCCGAAAATCCTCCAGCTTCTGCTGCATGGCGCGCATAGTCTGCTCCGCCATACGGTTCTCCAGCCATGGGATGGTACGACGGATCCATTCCAACAACTAGAGAGAGAAGAGGAGATGTAGATGAAGGGATGCATTGAAGTTCCTAGGATTTTGTAGGTTTAGACTAAAACTCTGTTCCAAACCCTACTGAGCTGCCTAGTGAGACAACATTTTTAAACATACGTTTGCTTCTGATGCAAAGCTAGTTATGACCAAATTTGGTTTGTCTAAAATCTATGGCAGCATTGCATATATCCTTTTGGTTAAGGTAGTCTCCAAATTCATTGGTTATTCACTTAATATTGTGAATGTACTTGTTAGGCATGAAGCACAGTGGTAGTGTCCCCACCTGCCTGTTTTGCTAGCTTAACTATCAAAATTACCTTAGTCAACTAGAGTCACCAGACAGACCATGCTGGCTGGCTAGTTTCATCTGTTTTGTTTGGTTACTGAAAAGTAGCGAAAAAATTCACCATATTAAAATGCATTTAAACATATTTGTGTATGCATATATTTTAAGTGCTTAAAAGAATAGTATGTCGCAAGCTTACCAACATGTTAACATCAAACTCTACTGAAATCAACTGTAAGCTTGACAAAGAAGGCACCATCTTCTGCACTTCATTTACATTTACATTTACATTTAGGCATTTGGTAGACGCTTTTATCCAAAGCGACTTACATTGCATTATACTACACATTGATCACTATACATTGAGTATGTGCAATCCCTGGGATCGAACCCATGACCTTGGCGTTGTTAACGCCATGCTCTAACCACTGAGCTACAGGAAAGCTTCACATGTGGGACACTACTTGTGTGAAGTACAAGAAGCATTTTAGATTAGTCACTTATGAGGTTCTATTTCAGTGAGGATGCTGCCTAAGATGGTAACTGCCTACACACTGTTGAAAATATACAGAAACGTACTATTGTTTGGAACAGAGCCAGACAGTTTTTAAAAGGAAACTCCTTTCTAACAGATGTTAGAGGGTTCACAATACAGATCTCAGCACCTCACTGGCCAGTTTTTCATACTCCTCCATTAGTCTTTCATTCTCCTGGTTCACAGCCAGAACTTTACAGATTCTGTTTGCAGCGGTTTCAGCCTGGAGAAAGAGAAAACACGCAGTTTATTTACAGTGCCTTGCAAAAGTATTCATACCCCTTGAACTTTTTCACATTTTGTCACCTTCCAACCACATACTTAAATGTATTTTATTGAGATTTTATGTGATAGGCAAATACAAAGTAGCACATAATTGTGAAGTGGAACGAAAATGATATACGGTTTTCAAAATTTTAAGCAAATAAAAATCTGAAAAATTTGGCGTGCATTTGTATTCAGCCCCCTGTACTCTGATACCCCTAAATAAAATCCAGTGCAATCAATTGCCTTCAGAAGTCACCTAATTAGTTAATAGAGTTAATAATTTAGTCTCAGTATAAATGCACCTGTTCTGTGAAGGCCTCGGTGGTTTGTTAGAGAACACTAGTGAACAAATAGCATCATGAAGACCAAGGAACTAAAGTTGTGGAAAAGTTAAAAGCAGGGTTAGGTTATAAAAAATAACCCAAGCTTTGAACATCTCAAGGAGCACTGTTTAATCCATTATCCAAAAATGGAACAATGTGTATGTCACAACCGCAAACCTACCAAGACATGGCCGCCCACCTAAACTGACAGACCAAGCAAGGAGAGCATTGGTCAAAGAAGCAGCCAAGAGGCCCATGGTCACTCTGGAGGAGCTGCAGAAATCCACAGCTCAGGTGGGAGAATCTGTCCATAGGACAACTATAAGTCATGTACTCCACAAATCTGGCCTTTACGGAAGAGTGACAAGAAGAAAGCCATTGTGTTGTGGAACACAGCAAACGTGGAAGAAGGTGCTCTGGTCAGATAAGACCAAAGTTGAACTTAAAGGCCTAAATGCAAAGCGTTATGTGTGGCAGAAAAGTAACACTGCTCATCACCCTGAACATACCACCCCCAATGTGAAACATGGTGGTGGCAGCATCATGCTGTGGGGATGCTTTCTTCAGCAGGGACAGGGAAGCTGGTCAGAGTTGATGGGAAGATGGATGGAGCTAAATACAGGGCAATCCTGGAAGAAAACCTGTTGGAGGTTGCAAAAGACTTGAGACTGGGAAGGAGATTCACCTCTCAGCAAGACAATGACCCTAAATATACAGCCAGAGCTACAATGGAATGTTTTGGATCAAAGAATATTCATGTTAGAATGGCCCAGTTAAAGTCCAGACCTAAATCCCATTGAGCATCTGTGGCAAGACTTTTTAATTATGAAAATTGCTATTCAATTATGTGCTACTTTGTGTTGGTCTATTACATAAAATCTCAATAAAAAACATAAGTTTGTGGTTGTAATGTGACAAAATGTGGAAAAGTTCAGGGGGTATTTTGCGAAGGAACTGTAGTTAATTTATTATTTTTGGTGTTGAGCAGAAGCAACTGGTTTGTAGTTAATGATGGCTATATATGAATTTCCTTACTTGATATTTACAAAAACAGCTGTTTAGCAGTGTTTATACATATTTTACTAAAACAATGATAGACATTCATTTGAGCAATTCTAAACAATTCTTACCTGTTCAGCACCAGCGAAGGCATGGTAAAAGCAAGACACATAAGTCATGATGGCTTTCTCATCAGGTTTAGGGGTGTTAACAATGTCTGAAGGGAAAATTAAAAAGTAATCAAGTTGTGTTGAACTGAACAAACTTTCTTATAGACTTAACAGGTATGTTTTGAGAATCAAAGTATGTTGAGGTGCTACAATTTTTCTCACCTTCTGCGTCAAGCATTCTAGGGATGTCCAGGTACTTCTCTGCCACCTCAAATGCAGTATTCAGGTTTCCAATAGGGTCGTCCTTTAGAGAAAAAAACATTTACAATTTAAAAATGGAAAACTAAGAAAACCTTATCAATAAACAGACACAACGAAATAACAGAAGTGTGTGAAGGCATAGAGTGAGAGTGAAAAGCACCTTTTTGAGTTTAGAGTAATCAATAAGGTCTGGTCTGTGTCTGTGAATGAGGGCACACAGAGCAAGACCATCCTTCCAGCTGAAAGATGAAGAACCAACCAATCAACACCAATCAGGGCACAAGACAGAAAGACAGAAATATAGAGAAAACATAACATGCTAAAAACATTTCGCCAAAGAACTGTACTGAAGAGAAAAGAAATTGATAGCCATATATATATTATATACAGTCTTATGCAAAAGTTTAGGCACCCCTTGATAAATAACAGATTTTGGTGATTTTTTTATTGAAAAGATTTTAACACAGTCTCTCTTGGAAATGGAAAAAATGCACAATATTTTCAGCAAACATTGATGCATAGTTAATTCTTATGCCATAAATTGAACAAAGATAAAAAAAATAAAAACATTATTGTGGCACTGTGCAAAAGTTTGGGCACCCTACATAATCAGTACTTAGTAACACCTCCTCTGGCAGATATCACAGCTTGCAAACGCATTTTATAGCCAGCTAAAAGTCTTTCAATTCTTGTACTTGGGATTTTCTCCCATTCTTCCTTG
>JAZGTJ010007247.1:0-23231 GCA_036877575.1 Botia almorhae
TAAAGCCTTTTAATGAGAGTTCTGTGAGAGAACATCAGAGATACAGACTGCGGCCCCTCCACTCTTCCTATATTCTCTACTCTGTGTGTGTGTGTGTGTTTGAATATGTGGTTTATGAGGACATAAATGTGTAAAATGACATGTATAATAATGTAAACCTGGTTTATGTGGACACCTCTTGTGTTCTTAAATGAAATCACTTAAAACAAGCTAAATGTCGACTTCTGTGTTCATTACAAGTGGCGAAAGGTTTGTGTGATGGTTAAGTTGAGGGTTAGGAGATAGAATATACAGTTTGTACCGTATAAAAAAACTACGTTTGGAGAGTCCTCATAAACCACATATGCCTGTGTGTGTGTGTGTGTGTGTCTGCGTAATCGGCATGTTTGTCTGACAGCATTGCCAAAATTGTGTAAAAATGTAAAGGCTGCTTTAATGTTCAGAGTAAACAGCCAGTTCAGTCTGGCTGTCCGTTTTGACTCGGTTATATATGAAATAATTTAATTTCAGTCAGATTTTATTTAATTCTCTTTTGCTCTACACTTTTCTTTGCACAACCAAGTGTTTTTAGACCTTCAGTTCATTTTTGTTTTCTGAGTGAACTCAGTCAGGATTTTACTGCCTGATAACCCAAAACTATACTGACATTTTAGAGTGCTACATTTAAGAGAAGCATTGTTTAAATGATGATTAAATATTTCATAGCTACTGTAAACACGCTTGATGAAGCCATAGAGGTGAAGACATGATGGTTTTTCATGAACGCGGTGTATTTTGCACATGTAAGCTGAGTGGAAGATCTGTTTCCATGGTGATTGTTTTGACTTGAAATATTAAAACAATGTTTGATTTTTCTAAACTAGAAGATGCTCTTTTTGATTCCCTCGTCTCTCTTTAACTCTTTTGTTTTCAGGTCAAATATGGTTACGAGTTAATATTGCTTTGAGATTTTACACTTCCATGTTGGCCACAGAGGTAAGTTTGCTACAGAAGAAAAACCTAATATGTTTAGAAATATCTAAACGTTCTGTGCTTGTACGCTGTATATAAAATTAAATATCTACCATAAAATCAAACTGTTTAAACTACTGATGTGCTGTTAATGACCTCTTGAAATACTAACCATGTCAATAATTTGTGAAAATATATTTATACATTATTTAAACAATGGATTAGTATGGCGATTTTTAAAAAATGTGTATTAACTAAAGATCTGGTCTTGGGTGTGAAAATGGGGTTAAAATAAACGTAAGTTTATCAGTTGGGATTGTGAGACACGACACAATCGCCCGAACCTACCTGAAAGAAATCGTATTTCTTTCATGTAATTCCTGTGAAATTCCTGCGGGTGGCGCAATAACCACAAGTTTACTTCAACAAGCGGGGGAAGCGAAACGAGTGACTAATACAGTTACAAATACATCATATTCTTTGTTTTTATTTAGCGCATATGTGTTTCGTAAGAAGTGACTGACTGTGATGTATGAATCAACTTGGTAGAGATATCACACATCGTCTCAACAGTGAACGCGTTAAGTAACTGCAGGTGGGTGACGTGAGCACAAACAGTAAGAAACAGTGGGAGCCTGCGATCCTGTTATTCGTTCGCGCAGTACACTTGATAAATAGGTTTGGAAAGGGCAGGAAACACCAGGGAGATATTGTGTTTTGGGGGTTAGAGAGAGAGAGAGAGAGAGAGGTGCGCAGGGAGGAGGGAAAGACCTGTTACGGCTGTGCCAGAGCGCCAAAGCGCACTGGAATTTGATCTGCTCGAATCAAGATACCAAATTCTTCTTCCCTTCCACGAATTTGGAAGAAAAAATGATTTTATTTTGCAGTTTAGTATTTTGAACTGAACGGCCATCATCGTTTGACAGAAAGGGACCCACGCCTCCATGCACCACATTTCGTGAAACGCGGCATTTATTGACGTTTAACGCGCTTTAAATGTTTTAAGGCTTGAACTGTGAGCATGTGGACGTTACCTAGGACCCGATTCTCGCAATGCAGCGGTTCGTCAAGCAGTGACGAGAGAGAAATCGCCGTGAATATCGGCGGTGTGCGGCTGGTGCTGTGCGGGGATATTCTGAACCGCTATCCGGAGAGCAGGCTCGCCGAACTTGTGAACTGTTCAACGCTGAGTTTTGATGTCATTTCCTCACTTTGCGATGACTACGACCCCGGGAAGGGAGAATTTTACTTCGACAGAGACCCTGACTCGTTCAAATGCATCGTGGAAGTGTACTACTACGACGAGATACACATGAAGCGAGGAATCTGCCCTATTTGTTTTATTAAAGAAATGGAATTTTGGAAGATAGATTTAAGTTACTTGGACGAATGTTGCAAGAGTAACTTGAACGAGAAAGAAGAGGAGCTGGCGGAAATTGCGGACAAGGTGAAAATGATCTTGGATGATCTGGACGGTGACTCTGGCATGAGCCGCACGGAGAGGTGGCAGAAGTTCTTTTGGAAGGTCATGGAGAAGCCCGAGTCTTCGCTTCCCGCGCGCGTAATTGCAGTCGTATCCTTCCTGTTCATTCTAGTTTCTTCTGTCGTGATGTGTCTCGGTACTTTACCGGACCTTCAGGTGGAAGACTCTGAAGGTAACCGCGTTGAGCACCCGACCCTGGACGCTATTGAAACGGCATGCATCGTTTGGTTCACGGTGGAATACGCGCTGCGCCTCGCGTCATCGCCTAACAAGGTGCGCTTTGTTCTGTCCTTCATGAATATTATAGACTTCATGGCCATCTTGCCGTTTTACATAGTGTTGGTTCTCACGTACCTCGGCACGGCCATGATGGAGCTGGTCAACGTGCAACAGGCGGTGCAGGCGCTTCGCATCATGCGCATCGCGCGGATCTTCAAGCTGGCGCGCCATTCGTCTGGCCTGCAAACTCTTACTTACGCACTGAAACGAAGCTTCAAGGAGCTTGGGCTGCTTCTCATGTATATGGGAGTGGGTATTTTTGTGTTCTCCGCCCTCGGGTACACCATGGAGCAGAGTCACCCGGAGACGCTCTTCAGAAGCATACCACAATCCTTCTGGTGGGCCATCATCACCATGACCACCGTTGGCTATGGGGATATCTACCCAAAGACCACCCTGGGCAGGTGCAACGCGGCCATCAGCTTTCTGTGCGGCGTGATCGCCATAGCGCTGCCCATACACCCCATCATCAACAATTTCGTAATCTATTATAACAAACAGAAAGTGCTCGAGACCGCCGCCAAGCACGAGCTTGAACTCATGGAGCTGCGGTCGCTCGAGCTCGCCGTGAGAAGCGCCTCGCGGAGGTCTGACGCGCCCGGGAGAGCGTGGGAAGGTGCCATGCGGGCATCGCACAGCGATACATCTATTCCGCTTCTTTCGGGAGCGCAGAGGACTGAGAGAGAGCTCGTGAAGAAAAAGAGCTTGACTTAGAACAAGCCTAGGAAGAAACTTTAAATGCACTTTAAATTTGACGAGAGATTGTGTGTCATGTTCATTGTGCGCTGTTGACTGCTGTGCCGCCTCGTCCAAAGAGCTGAAGCGTGACTGTCGAGCTGCTGGTGTCGTTTTCACTGACTGGACGTCATTTTATTGATGCGTGATAAACACAGTTTATCTTGAAAATGTTTTTTTGTCTTTGTTAAATAAAGTGCATGGCAAACTTCACGTGTGTATGTTTTAGTTGCCAGAAAGCTGTGGGGTCATCAGTGGTTTAATTTTAAACGTGATACAAAATTTTCTACATATATATAAAAGCTTAGAGATAGATATACAGCTATAGACGTTATTTCCTATATGCAATATTTGTGAAACACCCTTTCCCCTTTAATTTCTTTTATGGGGCTTAAGGAAGAGAGACAGATGGATTCGGGTGAGCGCAGAGCTACAGGTGAGTCTTGTTTTTCAAACTCTCTTTCTCTCACACTCACACTTAATGTCTCTCTCTCAAAGTTTAAAGGTTAAATCCTTCCACGCACACTATTTGTCTTCCTTTTTCACCATCTTCCTTTGCATCCTTAAAATTCCCTTTCACATTCCTGACTCAACATTCCAGGTCTGAGCTTAAAGCAAATGACTCAAAGGATCCACCCAAACATGCGGGAATTCTACGAAGAGCCAGTGGGGGGGCTAAGAATAGGACCCTCAGCATGATGTGGGCTGGTGTCAGTCATGAGAACTGATACTGAGTGTGTTATGGAGGGAATCTGTGTCTGGTTTATACAGAGAAGCGTGTCTGCACGGCGGGGGGTTCTCACACACACCCTCAAAATGTTCAGACAAGATTGTGGCCCTGGCACCAGAAAGCCTGGTGACATAGCTGAATCCATTTATATTCACAACGTGAGGAATACGGGTGTGTATTTGTGTGGGTTTGTGCAAACAGTTTCAAGGATGTTCCTACGAAGTTCATTTTGTTCCCTGTCTGCTGTTTTTGGTTTTCCTATTAAATATGTGTTCCTGTAGCTCAATTGGTAGAGCATTGCGTCAACAGCACAAAAAGTTGTGGGTTCGATTCTCAGGGAACACACGTACTGATGAAACGTATAGCTTGAGTGCACTGTAAGATACTCGTCTGCCAAACACATAAACGTCAGTGTATGTTGATGATGTAAGTAAAGTTAATTTCTAGTTGTATTAAGCAGGAAATATTAATTTCAAAGACAAAAGCAGTGATTGTTATGATGTCTGTTATGATGTCACACACAGGTCTCTACCGGTACAGATTGTACCTGTGTGAGGCGTCTGATTTGCTGTCATCTGTCTGGGTGTTACCCCAGTATTGACCATTCTGCCAATCAGCTCTCTCGGGTCCTCATCACCATGGGAACATAGAAGACTATAGTTAGAGTTTGAACTTCTTAGAACTTCTATGACAATTAAGAGGAAACAATGTATAGTGTAATGCAATGTAAGTCGCTTTGGATAAAAGCGTCTGCCCAATGCATAAATGTAATGTTAATTTTTAACAATGTCACTAAATTACTGTGCAGTCTGGAACTGTTTTGTATGTGTGGTGACCTGCCTGATGAGTAAGTGACAATGCTTCCCCATGTATGCGAGACCAAATTCTAAATTTACAGTGTCTAGAAAAAGTATAGAATATAAAAGAAATAAACCTGTTTTCACAAGATTTAGTTACACATTTAACTGATGTTAGTGCTTAAAACAAGTCATTAAAAACGAACTGCTTTTACCTGAATACAAGACAAAATGATTGATTTAGAAAATGATTTTTATATGTATGTATGATTTGAAGTTTACGTGATGAGTGAGATTCTGTGTGCATTGTGTAATTATATTTTTTTAATGCTTTTGAATTGTAAATGTTCCTGTAGCGCAACTCGTAGATCAGTGCATTAGCAGGGCAAAGGTTGGGGGTTCGATTCGCAGAGAGTACACGTACTGATACAAAAAAACGAATGCACTGTAAGTCGCTTTGGATAAAAGTGTCGGTCAAATGCATAAATGCAATGTAACGGCTAACGGCCATCGCCTTTAGTTTGCTTACTGGTTGCTTACAGATAAATATCAAATTTTCTTGCAGCCCTAAATAGAAACGCCCAATAAGGAACTGAAGCGTTTTCTGTAAAGCTGCTGTGAAACAGTGCGATAGGGAAAGTGCTATAAAAATCTAATGGAATTTTAAATGCGTGTATGAGAGTGGATGTGTCTATGTGCGTGTGTGTGTGGGTGTGTGTGTGTGTGCGCTCTGCATGTCTGAGCTGTGCGTTGGACTGTGAGATTGAGTGACAGTGTTTCTTGTGCTGTAATCCCTGCAGACACGAGAACATTCGCACTCCGTCCTCACACACAGACTGTTTGCATGTGTTATAGTTAAAGATTTCACCTCCGGCAAACATGAGCACAGCTACTCCCCTATATTACAGTATGTTTAAATGTGTGTGTGTGTGTGTGTGTGTCCAGCAGTGTGTATCATCTGTTCCTCTTCACGAGTTTACACAGGTGAGAAACATGGAAGTGTGTTTGTGTATGAGTGTGAAAAGAGATCAGCATAAAGCACGGTGTAATAGTCACTCGATGATACGTAATAGTTTACATATAATATGTAAACAGTAACATATGTAACCGTAATCACCCTCTACATGACCACAGTAAAAACACACACACGCACACGCACACACACACACACATACACTTGTATATGTGGTTTATGGGGACTCTCCATAAACACATTGAGTTTTATACAGAACAAATTTTCTATCCTCTTCCTCGAACCCCCACACGAAACGTTTGCCATTATTTAATAATACAAACAACCTTTAGTATATATTTTAAGCCATTTGGTTTATGAGGATACAGGAAGTGTCCTTCTAAACAATGTTTACATTGTCATTATTTGTGTCATTATTTCCTTGTAAACCATATGCAAGTATACACACTCACACACACACACACTCTCACACACACACACACACAATGTAAGTTATTTTACAATCTAAGCAGCGTGTGACTATACAAATGACATTTTTGTAATTTTTAGCTCATATAATTTTGGTAGTAAAATTTTTTATGTTACCGTTGTAATGTGACACGTTACATGTTACAGGAACCTTTTAGTTCCTTTAGCTAGTTCAGTCATGTGTATTTAGTTCAGTCGCGTATAATTAGTTAACTTTTGCCTCTCCACTGCCATCTCTGTTTGAATTTACATACTTCATTTACACACTTTTCATTATGTATGTTGAAGTCAAATAAAGGCAAACTGATATTTCCTGGGAAATCTGACCTGACAGCTCAAATTATAAATCATTATTATAAACTTACCATTGGGAATCAGGGTAAGATAAGGAGATTTTTGTTCATTTTTACCCCAAAATGTTATGGATTGCAGCTTTAAATCACAGCATGGCGTCTCAAGTGCTTTTTTGGTACAGCCAGCGAGTGGATGATGGCTTACAGAAAAACTGAACCTGCTCCCTCCATCATTGAATTAATGTCACAGCTAAATGAATCATAAACCGTGCCACACACAGATGTGTTTGTCAGCTTACTGTCAGCCTCTGGAAGCAGTACTGGACCTGCCATTATCTGCCTTAAGTGTTTGTTGACATTTAAACATCTACAGTTCTGTGTACTCAAGCACTTAAGGGCTTTAATATGTGACTATAAATTAAATTTAGTGTTTTGTGAATCACATTAAAAACACCCATATGAACATTTATATCTACTCTGTAGTGCAGCTTCTGGATGTAAGCATTCTTAATAGTAATTATTTCTTATTTATCTTAAAACGTTGAGTCAGTGTGTTTAGCTACACAGGAGTGAAACATATTAAAATTATAATTTAATTTAAATGTTATTACTTAATATATTAAACTCCTATTATTTTTATTTCAAGTGGTTTCTCACACAAAGCTATTGCATATTTTCAGACGACTGATTTTGCGCGTGAGTGCTCGTGCAATTGGTGCAATCAGACTTAAGTTCAACTGTGCAGCTTGTCTGTGCTGCACAGGTGACATTCTAAGCACAGCTGTGTGTTGTTTGAATGCGCTTGAAGTGCCAGATTACGGAATGTGCGTGTGATCGTTTGTGATCGTTTGTAACCAGTGATCTCTGTTCTGCTAGCAGTCGCCAGCTGACGCCTACAGTTCTGCTGCTCGTTAGGGTTCGAACAGCAAAAATAATTAGTCCAACACTCCAGCGATTCCAGTCACAGAAAATTCCTCAAACACAGAGCCGTCCTTTACACAGACGGAACAACTTGACCTTTTACTTCAAAGAGCGCCAGAGAGAAACCAGTGATAATTGTCTTTTATAATATGCCCATTAATCAAATAAAAGAAGGATGGATGGAGATATCTCTGTCTTGTTTGGAGTGTATTTTTGCTCTGTGTCAGCTTCATGCCCGGGGTAAAGTGCTAAAGGTCCGCAATGGGCATTATGGGTGCTTGAGGGGTGTGATGGTTCTGTTTGAAGGGTGTGACTCGAGTGTGTATGTGTCTTTGTGTGTAACAGATAGAACTGTATGCCTGGTATGAGAGATGTGAGTGTGTGTGGGCTGTGAGAGGAAAAACAAGCAGGAGGTTCAACTCGCACATTTATCGACTGATTCCTAGACTGACAAAAACAACAATTTAGTGTTTATCTAAATTCAATTCTGTAAGGTTAGAAAAGAAAGAGAGACACAGAGAGAGAGAGAGAGGGAGAGAGAGGGAGAGAGAAGAGGTTTGTACGAATGATAAGAACAACTTGGATCATTTCAATTAACCTGTTTAATGGTGCAGGAAGTGCCACTGCTGGGAGATAAGATGAACGGTCACATTTAATTGGTTCTCAGGACCGTGTGATTTGCTTCAGTAACTGGATGACAGCAGACACTGTGCAGTCTTGCAAAAAATTGCAATGTAATGAAGCTGAACTCGTATTTGACACGAGGCTTCTAACGTCATAGAGAAATAAACATTAACTAGCAATGAAATATAACAGATGTAGATAAACACAAACTCTGTTATGTTTAGCTCCTGTTACTTAAGATGCTGGTTCTGTGATTGTACTCAGGGGGTGGGGCTTAGAGATGGGGTGGGGTTTAGAGACGGGGTAGGGTGGGGTGGTGGGCGTAACCTATCTGGCAATGACAATAATACATAGTGGTCTTTCTGAGTGCTGACTTTAGAAACCTTGTATTTGAGGTGTACACATTTGTATCTGAGGTTGTGTGTTTTCCTTTGGGTTTTTTTAGGAGATTTGTGTAAGTAATTTTTTGGGTTCACATTGAGTGAATAGAGGAACGCAGTAATGGTAATCTGTATTACTGTGGACCACAGGTTTACAGTTTGGTTTTAAACTGGTTCTCAGGTTCCAATCTCTGTCAGAGTCAAACATTCTGTAAACTGATCCTGGACCTGCTCTGCTCTTCTCTCTGCTGCTCCTCAAGTCTGAGTGGAGTGGGTGGTATCCCATGATCCTCTTCCAGGTTGTGATCTGCATGCTTTTCAAAGATTACACTTGTGTGAGTGCGTGTAGGTTCTGAAGAGAGAGAAATCTGTGTTGTGAAAAAAATGTTTTCAGTTGCCTCTATCCAGGCCGGTCTGCTGCTGTTGGATCCCTTTCACCGTTTACAGTCTTTGTGAGTTTATGTTGTCCCTAAATTTGGTTTTGACAGACGGCCCACAGGTTGACCCTCCCAATGGGAAAAGTGTTTGTGCTTCCTGTGGCTGTTCTGTCCCGGACTCCTTACTTGGCCCACAGTCCTGCTGTGATTAATCACATGATCTCATGTTCTTTGTTGCATTGTGGGTAAATAAATCAGCGTTGAAGCCCTTTGTTAATTAAATTGTTGGAATATTTTAGTTTTCATGTGTTTTTAAAAAGGTAGTTGTGCAAATACATTTTAAGTTTGTGGATAAACGGTGTAGTTTATTAAATGACATGAAACTCAGTAAAAGTTTTCGTTTCTTAAAACGTCCACTTCTAAACAATTTTGCTGTGAATTGCTGTAGGTTTCTGCTTGTTTTCTGAAACAAATCTATTTGAGAGCACAGATGCTTTTAAAATTTGGTGACGCTGGTGGCTCATTTTTAGAGTGTTATGTTTTATGTGCTGGAACAGAGCGAGAGATGAGCGAGAGAGGATCTGTATGGGCTCTGTGAAGTGTTGACCTCATCCATCTCTCTGTTCTGTCATTTATCGCTCTTATGTGTGATTTACACGTGTGACAACAGATGCACATTTGTGTTAATCAGAGAGAGATGTCAGCCAAACACACGACCATAAAAGTATGTGTATGTATACAAGTCGCCCATCACAGAGATGAATGCAGACTAACAGAAAGAGAAGCACAGTTCAGGCAAACATTTAGCCAACATTTATATTGATAAACTATTAATTACTTCGACACACACACACACACACACACACACACACAAAGGAAGGCACATGACTGTGTCTGTCCATTCTTTTAAAGCTGCTGTTATATTAAAACAGGAAATACATCATCATCAGGCAGAGAGGTGAGACAGTGAGTTCAGTTTGTCATGTCTGTCATTTGTGAATTTTTCTGATTTTTTTTCAAGAATATGTGTTTGTAGATCAACCTGTACATTTAGTCTGTACATTTAGAAAGTGTGTATTTTAGTTTTACTTGCTTTCTACAGTCTTTGTGTGTGGAGATATATTTTTGGTGGGGGCTGGGAGGGGGGTGTTGGAGCAGCCAAACTTTTGGGTCACCTGATGGACAACCTCAATTAAAAAATGATTCATACATAAAAATGAATCTTGTTCATTATTTAATAGTCTGAGTAGTTTGAGTACGGTAATTTTGTTATTATTAATAACATTTTAAATTAATTCTGCTTACATCACACCTGTGACCAATTTCCCTTTTATCCATTCGCTATATTACAGCCATCATTAATGTCATAGTCAAGGGGGTTTCATAATTTAAGCATTGTGCTTCAGCCCTCCATCATTTTGTGTTTACTTTTATATTGTGTTTACCTAAATTAGATAAGTAAATGTGCGCGTACTCTCTTATCATGAGAGAAAAATAAAGCAGAAGAGTCTTATCACATAGAAACAGGTGTGAAAATGACAGTATGTGGGCGGAAAGCGCACACACACACACACACACACACACACACACAGTGAATACGCTTTTGAAGCCATTCTGCCTGCAGGCTTTCTGTCCGCCCTGATGCGCATTTATTTTATGCTAGCGAGCGGTCTGATTGTGTGTGCCAGCACTCTTCTCACAGGACCCTTCCTCCTCCCTTTTCTTCTCTAACAATAGTGGACTGGTTTATAATCACAAAGACATAAATGTGAGTAGATCTGATTCGGAGTTATTTATTAAAGACCAGGATCAAACCAAGTTTTCTGTTTTTGCTGCTATTTTATTACAATTGGCATTATCAGCGTAACAATTTGTTAGGGAAATTTCAGGGAATCAGGGAATTTTGTTAGTTTATGACAGTGCTGTATGACGGCATGTGTTCCAACCGGCAGTGGTATACACGAGTTTGTGCAAAACCTGACGTTCCATATAATTCCACTGAGATTTAGGAATGTTGTTAGAGCATCCGGCATGGAATTACACACATCTGATCCTTAGGAAGCCGTTACGGATGTCATTCTGTAAACAGATAAAGTTTGCTCCTATAGCTGTTTATCATTTAAACGTGTCATCCAGATTCATAACATAACTGTGCAAGTACTCTGCAATTTCATGTTTCAAACAGAAATGATAGTTTTAAATAAACCTTCTTCTCCTTCTTACCCATTAAGATACATCTACAGGTGCGTGAATGAATACAGCCATGTGCTGGACTCTGGCAGAGGCCAAACCTGCCTGATGGTCACAGTCCACAGATTTCTCTCTGGTGAGATCAAGGAGCAGCAGGTTCCTGGCAGAACGTTTGTTGGCTCAGTGGGTCGCTAATGTCTCTTTATGTGTGCGGGCAGATCCATGATGTTTCTGAGCAGGGTGTGTGTACAGACGTCTGATGCTCCAGCAGAGTGTGTGGCTGTGATCGACCATCTGAGCCCTGCGAAGACAGAGGAAGCACAGACATCCAACAGACAGTACTGGAATGACACAATGGGACGCACACATTTCACTCTCTCAGCGTGATGTCTGAGACCTGTGGAGCGTGTTGGTTTGTGTGCAGCTCACACTTCCTCTTTCATCAGACAGACTGTGTCGTCTTGCCCAGTAAACTGTAATACTGCAGTAATGATGCAGTAACTCAATGCTCACTGTCTGGCAGCACAATTTCAAACCTGTTTTTTAAAACGACAGACACAAACTCTTTATTACGCAATAGTTGCCAGTTTTCGGTGGAGTAAGTTTTGCACAAGGCCTACGTTCATAGAGATCTGAAGAAGATTCTTTGAAGACTTTTTTTATGCTAAAATTTCTTTTATGAAATTGTTAAGGGATGCAATTTGATTTGACGACACTTTGAAGATTACATTTTTAAATGCTTTCTTTGAAACGTAAATTTTGGATTAAATTGCATTAATGTTTTTAAAGGCGGGGGAGGCGATGTTTTCTAGAAACAGTTTTTGTTATGCTGGTGAAAGTCTTATCACATCCTAATAACAATCTTCAAGTAGTCTGCATTTTTTAAATAATGGTATATCTTACATGGAAGGGCGCAGGATCATAAAGTGTTCGTCCAATCGTTGCGTTCTGTCCGTATGCAATGATAGAATGTCCTGCCTGTTAAATTATGCATGCGTTTATGGGTTTTGGAGGAGGTGTGGCTTTAGAGAGCACTCTGAAGGGTGGGTGGGATCTTATGCTTTCAAAGCTAGCTTGCTGTAGCCTCTTCCTGTTTCACTAAAGCGGTAAGCCACCTGTGGCCATAGATTTACAGTTATTTTACCACAGTTCTTACATGTGGTAAAAACACTGACACATTTTTGAGTGGCTAAAGGTTTCATAAAACAGCAGCACCATTTTGGCATTGTGGGCGTTTCCATAGAAACAAATAATTTCGAAATCAGAGGACATGAATGGCTCCGAGTCTAATCTCAGAGGTGCCATCTCATAATTACAGTAATTTTAATGACAAAAATGCATGTAAACTGTTTGGTTGCCAAGCAACACAGCAGCATAGCACATTAATATTATGAATTCTGTGTGATCATAGGTGTGTTTACATTGGACGCAGCATTTAACACGGCTCAACCAATCAGAATTCAGTTTTGGAACTATCCATTTTAGCCATTTCAGTTTGAAAACTATATTTGAAAAGAACTGATTGATTTATAAGTAGATCTCTTGAGCTACAAGATCATTTGTTCTGTGGTAAAAATGTGGAAATTAGAAGAATTTGGAAATTACAGTATGAAAAAATAAATACAGTATCTTGAGGTCCGAATCTGATTTGGATCTGATGTTTTATTTGTATTTTTATCAGATTCTTCATTAATCACAGTGTAAAAAATTATATATGCTACACGCTCTCTCTCCCTTACTCACTCTCTCTCTCTCTCTCTCTCTACATGACTTTGCATTCATGGTTGTTTGTATATGTGTGTCTGCAGGCGTCCTTTGTCTGCTGAACTGCGATCAACTAATGTTAGCTTTCTCTCCGCGTGCGTGTGCTTTTTGTGCTTGTGTCTGTGTGTCTGTCATTTTCCCTTTTAATGAGGGCTTGTTTTTTCAGTTCCTATGGTAACGTCAAGATAATGATGCCTCTGTGCCTCGTCAAAATTTCTGACAACACAGTTGTGTGTGACATCCTAACTTACAAAGGCATTGTGTCCCACGCGGGCTGTCACCTCACCCATGGGTGTGTAAAATAAAGAAACCAATTTCTCTGTATCCGTTAAAAAGACTTAACAGAGACAGAAAGACTGAGTATGAGGGAGAGAGAGAAAGAAGTATTTCACTACAGTCGACTTTATAGACTTGCTTGTAAAAATCACGACAGCTTTCAGAATCTCTCTGGTAACTGCAGACAGTCTCTCTCAGTGTATTAACATCAGCTGTGTATTAACATCAGCTGTAAGGTTACAAGTTAAGCTCTGTTAACATAATTTACTTTACAGGAGAAAAAAAAATCCTAACTCTAGATAGGGAAAAAAACTAGCTATTCAATATAATGACACGAAAAATTACCCCTTTGGTTTTGAACTTCTGCCTCACTTAAATTCACCCTAGCTTACAAACACAGTCGATTCGCACCACTCACACTGATCTGAGAACAAACACAATTATCAACACACCTGCTACATGCCTTGGAGACATGAAGAGGATGTTTATTGTGAATGAACAGGTGTTTAGTGGAAATAGTTGTTGCCAATGGCTCTTGACTGTAGAAAAGGTTCTGTGCTGAGGCTCTGAGACTCACTAGTTAGGAGAGTGCCGCATTATAAAGATTATCAAGTTGTTTTGTGACCTTTTGGACTTTTTTGGGACTTTTTCTGGATTATTTTTTGGACTTTTTTGGAAGTTGACAATATGGTGACAATAAATGGAGCTTTTGAAGACGTTTCGCCCCAAAGCAAAACTTTCTCATTGGCTTTAGTGATGTCGGATGCCATGGTAACTAACAAGCCTCTTGGCAATCGTGACACGATGCGTTTGTACGCTTTGAAGCGACCGTGAAGTGTAAATTAAATTTCTCTTCTGTTTCACACAGAAACACAAGAGTCAATGGCATGCCGTGAAACCTTGAGCCTTTAAAAGTGTCTGAAGTGTTGCAAAAGAACATCAGGAGCTACATGCAAAGATCAAATGAGCAGAACAAAAACAAGCTCAGAACTCAGTTTGCTTTATTTCTTTGTAAAAGCGCTGAATGAGAAACAGTGCTGCCTTCTGTTCCAATAAGCCCTCGCGTCCGCTTCCATGTGCTCCACTTTTATAAGTGAACAAGTTTGGTGTTTATTTAGAAGATAAAAGAACAAGTGCAGTATGAAACTATAGGAAGTTGACCGTCTGAATGTCTGTCAGATAATTGTCTAATAATCTTTGTTTTTGCATCGCAGCATCACTTCCGAAATGACTGTTAATGCGAGTGGAGGTTTACTGCTGGAAGCTTCTTCAGATATTCTGTGGGACTTTGAGACAAAGCAGTACAATATGTTGGATTGTGCTTCTGTGTGTGTGTGTGTGTGAGCAAGGAGCTTGATCTCCGTGTCATTTGAGAAGAGCTGTGTATAACAGAGGTTGTAAATAAGTTGTTGTTTTCTGTATCTGAACATCCTGCAGGCAGAAAAACAACTTTATCCTTTACAATCCATAAACCATCTTTAATATTTAACAGTTAGTCTTGAATACTCTATGAACAGGACGGAGTCTTCAACATAACAGAACATGTTGCTTCATCTTACACCTGCTTTTATAATCAGATTGTTGGTGGTGTGTGTTTGATGAGTAATGCTGAGTAAGTGGTTCAATGACGCCCATGCAGATCGGATCAATGGCAATTAACCGCACGACAGTTTCTGATCTTCAAGGCCTCGCAGCAGCTCAGCAGTTTAATCACATATCTCAAGCCGACCTGAAGCTGACCTCTAGGAAAGACCGGTAAGTGCTAATCTTAAAGGCGAATATTTTCCAGAAATGTTTGTTATGTTAGTTGACGTCTCTTCACATCCTGATAGAAGTCACTATCAAGTTCTGCAGAAGGGGCAGGACCATTAAAAGAACGTCCAATCATTGCATTCGATAGCCTGTCGCTCAGCACCAGAAGTCTAGGTTTTACTTGAAGTGCATCAGGCTTTAATATCAAAAGCTTGTTTGAGATGATAGGAGAAGAAGAACTGTTGTGTTTTTTCCTCCATCCTGTTAGTCTTTCTCCACATATTCACTTGTCAGTGTTCTTTTTAAAATGTCTCCCACAGCTTTAATGTCACTTCAGAAAGCCCACATTAAACAGCCGCAGCAGCAGCCGGAAGCTAATGAAGAGGCTCCTCTCTCTGACTGAGGCACTGAAAAGCTGTACACAGAATTAAGGGAGAACAAATGAGCTTCTCGGCCAGCAGCCCGAGGGGCCAAACAGAGCTGCTCTCTCACTTCAGTGATGGAAGAAAGCAAAACATAAATGTGGATGAAGCGACATAAAACTCATAAGATGATGATGAAAGGTCAAAGGTCACACTCAGATCAACTGGGTCCAACCTGTGCTACAATTAAACAACCCAGATAGACATTTAGCTAAACATTATATTTCATATACAGTTCCAGAGGTTCATTTTTCATAAGTACCGCAAAAGTCTTCATCTTCTCCTCATCTCTTCCTCAAACTGCCTCACGGCTTGCAGCCTCCCCTTAAATGCATAATTCAAACTGCCCCATATTCCCCAGATTATGAATAGATTTGAGTCAGCTGTAAGTGCTGATCACTGTAACTGCTATAAAAGCCCTCAGGTCCACTAAAAAGACATTAACACAAATTTATTATATTCATGCTGACAGACTGGTCGTTTGTTTTAATGCTGCACAAACTGTTTTTATGACCAACATTATGACTTCACAGACGCAACATTATGACTTCACAGCCGCGAGTCGTGCAAACTTTTTGGGGATTAAAAATGGACAAAAAATCAGTTAGTGAGCAAGTACAACAGATCAGTGTTCAACACAATCTCCTTACCGTACCCCGATTCCCCACTGTAAGTTTAAAATAATGATTTATAACTTGAGCTGCCAGATCTGATTTCCTGAGGAATGTCAACAAATGTTTGGCTTCATTTGACTTCAACATACGCAATGAAAAGTATGTGAAGTAACCGGCAATTTTATGTTTCAAACAGAGATGGCAGCAGAGAGTCATAATTCAGTTCCACAGGCGCCGATAAGTTTATTACACACAGACAACAGCTCCAGCTGTTCTGGAAAATTCACTTCAGGCATGAAGCTCCATAATCTCATGTACGGCCGAGAACGTTTACTAATTTATCTTCAGGCTGTTTGGATAACATCAGCTCGGCACGTAATGTTCCTCTGTGGTTTCCACAGTTGACCTCCTGCCATTCTGGTCACTAATTACTCTTCCGGGTAACAGCATGTGCCTGGTATCAAAACTCAGTAAGCCAATAACAGCATTATAAGTCTTCTCAATGACATATTTACTAAACTTCTGTTGGTTAATGTGTTGATATGAAATATAAAAAGGTTGATATGAGCCCATCACAGCCTCAGTGAACACTACCCACAATGCAACATGGTTTTATGTCCTCTCTGAGCTCATTGCTTGTGTTTTGAGAGTTAAGAAATAGAAAAAAGATTAAGCCATCAAACAATCAAGCATTAAGAAAAAAAGGTAATTACTTATTTGCTATTTGTATATATACACATACAATTACATTTAAGTTATTATTTACCAGTCACAATGTAAAGATGTGTAATATATATATCTCCTAGGATATTTGAACATGTGAACATTTTTATATAACTGTGTGATTGTGGCAGAGGGACTGGTTTATGAGGTGCCATATGGTGCATTATTAATTACAGTAATTATACAGTTCTGATAATCAGCAGGGACATGAATGAGCATCTTGCCCTGCTCATCTTCTCATGATCTTTACTCTTCCTCTCTTCATCTAAATGCTTTCCTTCTTGATAAAAGTCAGCCGTAGTTTTACGACAGTAACAGTCCCGTATAGTTCAACTGCAGGATTTGTGAAGTTTATATTAAGAAAACGTAAACAGATTCTCACAGAGCAGGAAGTCTTAGGTGAAGTTCACCTCATTCCTTAATATTCCTGAGAGAAGAAACATCTCATCTTCACACAGCTGGAGGAACGTTGTTCCTTTCGATGTGTCTGTAGATGTCTCTACTAGATGTTTATGACATAAATGATTTGAGGTGTTTGCTGTGTGACAGGTTCACAAAATAAATGCAGCTCAGTCAAAGCAAATAAATATCTGAGTGAAAGTTCTGTCATTGTTTACGCTCCATTGTGTCTTTCAGAACGTGTATGATTTTCTTTCTTCCATGGAACGCTTATGAAAAACGTTAATGCTGTTCTTTTCCACACAATAACAGTGAATGGTGACTGAGGCTGTCGGTCACGAGAGTTGTTCTTGTTTCATAGAAGTCGTTCAGGTTTGGCACAACATGTGGGTGAAAAATATAATGAGAGAATGTTCCATTTTGAATGAGTTGCTCCTTTAAAGTCAACGTGTTCACAACACATCATAATCTGACATATTCCAACAGTGAAACAGAAAGTTTAATGACAGAATTGTATGGCGAGGCTTGATTTTATAAACCCATCTGATTTTGATTAGACAGTGAAATGATATCAGAATAAAACCGGATGCTTGTGAAGTCAGGCAGAAAAAAATGTGTTTGGAATTACAAGTTCAGAAACGTAATGCACATTTTTGGTCTTTTTTTATATGAAAAGGGTCCGTTTTGATTTTATGTTGACTTAAGCAGTTCTACAGCTTTACCTTCCTATGGATGATACACAAACAAATGTACAGTATCAGTTTTCGTTTCCTCCCCATCGTGTTGTTTGCTCGCACGTGCTCTGTAGGAACACAGTGTGTGAAACTGAATGGCTATTTTATTTTGACCTTTACATGTCCTCTAGAATCTCAACATACTTCACTCTGTCCCTTCCCTCTCTGTCTCTCCATTTAATGCTGAACGGTCGGGTGGCATTTGAAGATTCCTGCTGGGCTGAAGAAGATGGAAAATGTTCAGAGGGGAAAGTAAGTGCCTGTTCATTCTTTTTCTGGTAAAAGGGTTTGTGTTTTGTGGCCTGTGCTCTTTACAATGATCAATAATCCATGGACTCAACGGAGAGTTGCTTTATGATGGTGTGTGTGTGTGTGTGTGTGTGTGTGTGTGAGAAGATAAAGAGTTTTGTCTTGCAGATGGACGTGGGGAGCAGCAGGAGGCTCTCTGCCAGTCCACTCACTCTCATTCTGTGCAACATATAAACACACACACACACACACACGACTAGATTTACATGCTTTGAATATTTAGCGAGAGTTTTGCAGACATTTGCTGGTGACTCTCTGTAAATCTTGACACTTATAATATAATGTTTACAGTGATGCTCTTAGCAAATGTATTTCTACTGAATCATCTTACGAGATGATTAACCGCATTTAATTTTTATGTGTCATCATGAGAATCAAACAACAGTTATCCTGCTGAAGTCATTTCAGTGAATCTAAGAGGCTACAGAGTATATTTTGTTTATGGTGGCAATTTAATGATAGCAAATTAGATTTGCTGAAATGAAGAATTGCTGAAATAAAATGAACACAGATTTTATGCAATGTGTCTTTAAAATTCACCTAAATATGTTCAAAACAGAAAATGAGCATTATGCATGAAAAAGATTTCAGTGTAGATATAGGATCTTATTCGTTCATTCATTCATTTATTCATCATTCTTCTTTTCTTTCTTTTGGGTACTACCTGTTTCACCTCTCTCTCTCTCTCTCTCTCTCTCTCTCTCTATCTATATCTCTGTTTCTGATCAGGATGTTCTGAGATTGACCTTTCTGCTGCCACAGTCCACAGCACAATCCATAATAGACAGTAATCAGTAATTACACACACACACACGCACGCACGCACGCACGCACGCACACACACACACACACACACACACACACACCATCATTTAATGCTGATCTGCCTTTTAAGGGTTACATCACTTACTGCCACACACACAGTGGGAGGTGACTGACTCAACAGCACATCAGACAGCTATGACATCATAGGTCTGTGATCGTGTTGCGTGGCGGGAAGGTGATTTTCAGCCCGCAATTATTACACACCGTATTGAAGAGCCGCATTTCATTTCATCCCTCCAGTTGTAAGCTGCTGGAACCAATATACAAAAGAGAGCAACATACAGGAATAAATACACGCGTGTATGATGACATACAAACACATGAAATGAGGAGGTGGAGCCACTCCAGGTTGCGTTTGACTCTTACGCAATTTCAGGGTCACAGTCTGTCCTTTTTCACCAGTTTGTTTTATGTGTATAAAAACAATAGACGTCTATGGTATAAGATAAGTAAACGTGTGTGTGTGTGTGTGTGAAGTCTAGAGCGTTTAATAGAACTGTCTTTTTATTTTCAGTGGAGCTCTGTGAAGCAGATCTGCAGGCGAGAAGTTAATGAAGGAAGTGAGGACTCGTCTAAATTATTCACACATCCTCAGTTCTCTTCATCATCTATCTGTGACCTCCACCTCTGACCATCAACCCTACCACAGGTAAAAATACCTCCACCATCATCATGATGGTCAGGTCCCAGCTGACAGTTTTAGGATGGAGGACCATTTTTACAAACCCCAATGTTTACATTAAGTAAAAACCAATGTAACAATTTTGTTATTTTGAAAGGTCTAAAAGATATTGTATTATTGTCATTGCTTGGTTATAAGAACATTTTGTAATTCTGTAACATTCTAAAATGTTTCATTAAGAACTTAAGAATAATGTTTTATTTATTTATATATACTAACAGTACTTGAAAGAACATTTTGATAACTTTGCAAGAACTTTGTTAGCCAAGTGAGAGAGAGAAAGAGCGAGAGAGCGATATTCAACATATATTTAATACACACACACACACACACACACACACATATATATATATATATATTTCATATATACAGTATGCATTTAATATGATACAGTACACAGAACCGTCCTACCCTGAGTATTGGTATTGGGTAAATTTCCATACAGTTTTGAATGTGTTGTTTTGCTTTTGGGCAGGTTTTATTTTTTCAATGCAAAAGTTTTGAGTTTTGAGAGGAGAATGAATTTCTTTGATCAGTGAGATTTGAGAGTGTACGTTCATTGAATATGTATTGAATATCCACCTCAGAACAAATGCTTTTACACTTTTTACTGCAGCCTGAGGCAGGAACTGCTGGTAGGGAAGTGAAGGACCACGAGTACGACTGTATCTACAGACAGCACCGAGTCTTTGTGAGAGGCTTCTGAGTTCCTCTGTGTATGTTTAAGGGCTCTGTGAGTCTGACCCATGGGACTCATGGTGATGTGTTCTTGAATGTACTTTCAGTTCTAAAGCAAATGAAATGCATTCTGGTGGCATTTTTATTCAAAGCAATACAGCTCTGTTAGTAAAGACTGTTCCTCGTAAACAAATATGTATCTAGTTGTCATTCAGCAACTGTTTTGTACCAGGAAAGAAATATCGAACATTAGTGTATGTCTACACGATGCATCGACCTGTTTTATTTAAATAGGTTTTGTAGTCACGTGATCAGTCTCGTACGTTTACATTTATGCATTTGGCAGATGCTTTCATACGTAGTGACTTGCAGTACATTTAAGCTATACATTTCATGTGTGTGTTTTTCCCCTGGGTATCGAACCCACAACCTTTGCGCTGCTAACACAATGCTCTACCAGTTGAGCTACAGGAATAGGGTACTGTTGACATTTGTGTGCGAAGAGCAACAGTGACTTCTGAATGGCACTTCCCAGCAGTAAGAGTCATAATAGCTCTGTTTAACAGCTCTGGAGTCACCGTGGAGAGACTGAGGGACACCTGTACACCTATGTGTTCGTGTGAGGAGTTTCCTTCACACAGTCTGCCGTTTTTAAGGGCATCGAGGTACTTTTGTTTTGGAGCTATTGCTTGACAACTAGCAGGAATTCCTTGACGAGCATTAGAAGAGTCAAATCCCTGGAAGGATCTTTATAGGTCAACATTTCTCCAATAGAAAGGTGCTTTTTTCACTTCCTGTTGACATGGCATCAGGGGTGTAGACTCTGGGTGTGAAATATAAATAGCTTGTATGGGAAAATAAACGATTTAATGTAATATAATATAAATGTACTCAGTCACACCGGGGATAGGCAATTGTACGTTAGATTTTGAAGACGTTTGCTTGGCATTCATGTATTTTGCACAGTGTTGCTGTGGCTGTTGGTATGTTAATTTATTTTGTCACTGCATGTATTTTTCCATGAAAAACATAGACGCAAAATCATCCCAGCAACAGACATTTTGGGAATGATCTCTCTCCTGATTCGAAATGTGTAAATCGGAGTAATTGTTTAATAAAATTGTTTTAAAATCGACAAACAAAAATCGAACTAATTTAATTGATCCTATTAAATATTTTGCGTTTCTTCACTGTATAGGACAGACCTCCTCATTTCTATATATACCTGCATTATCTCAAACTGCTGTCCTTCTCAATCACTCTCTGCAGCCCTTCAGATTGATCAGCGTCTTTTCTAGAATCTGTATCAGAAACTCAAGGCTCTGATTAAGATCTGCAGTCTTGCTTTAAAATTGATTAGCTTCTGTATTCTGTGTGGAGACAACACACATTACAGGGTAAGAGAGAACATGAATTAGAGTGGATCAATACTAACACAGACAAACATTCTTAAGAGTAAAACACAAACTTCAGCCATGCAGCATCAATGCAGTCTTCGTCTCAAAAGACTTTTAGGGAACAAAACATGAAGGTTACAGATTGTGAAATAATACAGAGCAACAACAACACAAACTCCTCCGAGAAAATGGCCGTGTAGCTTCATCGGAGATTCCAGTGTGTTTGAAGTAACAAAAAAGTGTCAAATGTTTTTTTCAAATGTTCTAGGAACATTCAAAACATCAAGTTTTTGCTTGGTTATGAGATAAATATATAATGTAAACAAAACGTTCTGCTAACATTATATACAAGAATGTTTCTGATAACTTTGAGAAGTAAATTTTAACAGAATTGTCAGTTTTGGGTATACTGTTTCTTTAATATGCATTTATTTTAGTTCTGTTTTTCCCACAGATAAACTTACTAACATTTTTGGCTTGAATGTTAGAATGTTTGCCGGCTCTGACAGATCGACAGACAGGCACACACAGAGAGAGAGAGAGAGAGAGAGAGAGAGTTGAGTCTATCATGTAGGCCTCCTCTATCATGCGTGTGGGAGTTGGTTACCTGATGACTGTATTGTAAGGTCTCTTGTATGCAGCTGGAGTCTAGATAAGAATCCTGAATGAATCACACATTGACTCACTGATGCTAGCTGATCAGAAATAGCAAGCCTGGATTTCAAAAATAACAAATATCTATAGAACGTACTGCACAAACCAGTTAACTAACAGAAAATACATAAGATTCAGAATTTGCAATCTGTAACTTTCGCCGCTCTACCTTCATCTCTGTTTGAAATTGCAGGTCACTTTGCGTACTTTTATTTACGTATGTTAATGTCAAATGAAGTCAAACCGTCCAGGAAATTGGCTCCGACAGCTCAAATTATAAATCATTATTATGCACTTACTGTTGTGAATTTGGATAATTAGTAAGAAGCAAGGATAATTAGTAAGAATAAACAGTAAGAAGGCTGTTTTGAACCCTGATCTGTCATGTACTTGGTCAATAACTCAATAACACATTTTGGTTCATTTTTAACCCAAAAAAGTTACGAATTGCAGCTTTAAGGGTTCTCGATCATTCCTCATAATTCACAACACTCTTTAGTCTGAACGTGGACAGAGCAGACAGTCGGTAATGACTGCCCCCTTTATGTTCCCGAGCTTTAAATAACAGCTCTTTACCAAAAAGATGCGTGCATGGCAGAAGAGAGATGGGCTGGGGGATGTGTTGCCTGGACAACGCCATTTTGGAGTGATTATACACCTGCTGATCGTCAGTTTGACGCTGATGTCGAGGAAGTGTCTTTTGTTGTGTAAAAACTATGGTCGTTTCTCAATATGCGTTCTTGTCTGTACTTGTGTTCTTGTGGACTTGTGAAACGTCATCGGTCGTCGCCCAAGTACCGT
>JAZGTJ010007248.1:0-15433 GCA_036877575.1 Botia almorhae
GGCTTGCCTTCATGCTACATGTGTCTTCTCAGCTGGGGTGACTTGTCCCCCTGCAGGCCCTCTCCAGCTGGTACACCGTCCCTGCTCTACCTTCAGGCGATGGGATAAGCAGCCCTCCTTTTCACCTGTCTGTGTGTAGTGCTTCTGTGCCTCTAAGACCTGTAATGAGAGCAGGGCCCAGAGCTCCCTCAGTCTGATTTATCGTCGGCACGTATTGTTCTCCGAGTCTTCAAAGCGGCCCTCAGAGACGTGCCCTTAAAATGAAGCAGTAACCACAGTCATGCTTTTGACTCATGCCTCTTACTCACACTGGCAGTGAATAAGAAAAGAAGAAGAAAATTATAAGTTATACTCCCCCACCCAAACCCCCCCTTCACTTTTACACCTGCTTGGCACAGAACAGGGTGTATGTTTTATGGTAGTCTAAACTTTCATAGTTTTGTGTGTGTGTGTGCGTGTGTGCGTGTGTGTTTCTGTACGGGTGCCTTCACCATACGTAACAATATACCATCCGAGAGGAGTCAGAGTGAGTACAGTGTTAATCATTAACTGACTGTTTTCTGTACTCCAAAGGGCCGTTTAGTCATGGCTCGTGGTGCCAGGCCCTGGTTTCATTAATTATTAATGACTTGACTTTCATGCTGGGGTCCGTGACCCCAGAGCTTGACCACTACTATCCCTCAGGTGCACCGATCCTTTCTCTTTAATCGCAGGTGACTTTGAGTGCTGAAGTAAACTTTAACTTTGACTAGTCTTAAGCCAAAAACTATTCCTCATCAAGTCCACCCGGATTACTTAGGAAAACCGTGTTTGTTGGCATGGGTTATGATGTCACAACTGAAGCACATTAAAGGAATAGTTTATTAAGAAAATGGAAATCAGCTCATAAATCACTCGCCCTTAAGGTATCCTACAACTAACTTACTTCTTTCAGCCAAACAAAGTCAGAGTCAAGTAAAATCCTGGCGGTTCCCAGCTCTAAAATGGTAGTGAATGGTGCCCGAGATTTTAAAGTTCCAAATTCCACCATAAAGTAATTCATACAGCTTCAGATAGTCGTACGCTTTAAGGGTGAGATATACACGCGAATTTTATTTTAATTTCTGAATCTATTTTTTACTTTTGAGCGAACTATTCCTTTAACATACGTCAGCCCACGTTTACCTAGCAGTGTGGGGTTTTTTTAGTATTTAGCGATCCTTGCGGAATATTCTGAAGACCAGAAAGGATGGAAAATGTTCGTGTAAAACAAAATACTCATAAAACAAAAAATGCAGGAATCTTTGATTTTAAGTAGGAAACCAAAATTTGTTGCAGTGCAGAATAAGGCTGCTTTAATATTTAAGGGAATATACAGTGTCTCTGAAATGCTCGTTTCGAACCACAAAGCTCCACAGGTTGTGGAGATTCCAGCCAAATAAAGCTGGACTCCATCAGATCTCTAACAGAGCAACAGCAAGCCCAGCGTTGCTCGCAGTTTCCCATGAATTCCTGCCATCTGTGAGCACAGCCATCAGAATGCGGCAGAAATGATCCAGGCAGCGTTGGGAGAAGAGGCGCGACTGAACTGGCCGTGATGAAATTGTAGATGGCGAGCTTAGATAGAGCTTCAGTGTTTGGGGCCTAATCGCTCCTTTCCACAGGCATCATAGCCACAAATTGCATTTAGCATGGTGGATTTGGCCAGTTCTCTGTTAGAAAAACAGCAGCGCTACAGAATGCACACATTACTGGGGCTGAATATGGTCTGGAAGGCTATATGTGCATATATATGTATGTATATGTATATGTGTGTGTGTATGCATATATGTATATGTGTTTATATGTGTATATTTATGTGTGTGTATATATGTATATGTATATATGTACGTATACACATATATAGGCGATATTACATGTATCTATCCATTTATCTATTTACATACATATCTCTAAATATGTATATGTGGATATATACATATAGATATACATATATGTAACATGTCAGCAGCAAAGTGATCACAAATATATTTTCTATAATCACCCGACCCCTCACGTCACTGAATTAAGGGGTTTCCTTATATCATATCTCATATAATATATATCATATAGGGTATCATACAATATATGTCATATAGGGTATCATATAATATATATCATATAGGGTATCATATAATATATATCATATAGGGTATCATATAATATATATCATATAGGGTATCATTTAATTCGTTTTCATTGCTTTTGATTTCTCAGAGCTTTGTGGGAGATTCATTTGGCTGCGGGAAGCATGAGAAAGGTTACCGGCTGGAGGTTACGAGCACCAACCCGCGCCGGGACTACTTCCACGGACGCTTCCAGAACGTTCTCCTCACTTCCATCGCCGTCGTCCCCATTCAGAACCACACCGTGGTCAGTCTGGGCACTGCTGAAGGGCGGGTCATCCAGGTAAGACACAATTGACCCGTTTGGTTTTACTTCACTCTCACGTTGTGTGTTAAAGCCACGCGGTTCTTCTGGTTAACTCTGGTAATCCAGGCATTATGTTAAACAGGTATGAACAGCTACACCGCTTTCAGCCCTGTGAGTAATACACCTGAGAGGTACAGCTGACCTTGTTTAAAAAAAGGGAAGGAACAGCATTTGCAGAATCTGAAAGTAAACTGAATGTTTTCGTCAGGTCTGTTTTTGCCAGCACTGTTTCCCTGTGTTATTGTGCGCGTAAATAGACAGGATGTCAGTACGTGACCAGCGAAACCATTTCTGAGCGCAGGTGCCAGTGACAGGTTGGGGAAATATGGTGCTTTCCTGTTTGCTCTCCGTTCACCTTTGACCCCCGAGCGCTCCCACTCCAGCTCTCCCTTCTCAAAAGTACATTGAAAGTATGTTTGCCTTTTAATGTTTTTTCATAACGTGTTTATTGTTTCGGAAACGCCAGGAGCAGATCCAGAAGACCCACGCGCGCACACCAGAAACTCGGGAATATTCGCTCATAAAGGTCTCAGGTAGAAAACCCCCCACCAGAACCTTCCGTTCATGTTTTGTAAATACTACAGGAAAATGTTTGAGAAATGAGTGGCGAGAGAAATGGTGACAGCTGCGCGGAAGCGCGCCGGAGGAACCGAGCGCTACGTTAATAGTAAGCACCAGGCTTCGATGACACGTCCTCGCATGGCATTTTCTTGGAACGGCTGCAGCTGTCGTCATTTTCTCTTTCCCTCTCTTTTGCCTTCTACATTTTTTTTTCCTCAACTTTTTCTCGCCCCTTTTGTCCGGGTGTTGAGGCCTGGTGAGGGGTGGGTGCCGGTCCAGCTGTCCCATTTGACAGAGAAAGAGAGAGAGGTTTTTTTTTTCAAAGACAAAGAGCGTCCGAGTGTTTAAGAGGCGTTGACAATGAGAACGCGAGAAAGCTCGCAGAAAAAAACCCCCGACGAAGTCAAATAAAATATGGTATGCGAAGAGATGAGTGCGGGGCAGCGGGTAATGGTGCGAATGAAAGTTATAAGAGCCCACAAGCTTTTAAAAGCGAGGGATGAGGGAGGGAGGCGGGGAGGGAACAGTCCCAGTGGTCCGTATTCTGTGTGAGGAAGTACTGCCGCTCATGGTGAGAAAAACTCAACACCTTGCCTTGTGTTTGTGAGCAGCACTTCCCGTACATACACAATGAGCTGTAATTCACAGGGTTATTAGGCCCCTGCTCCGTGTATTTCTCCGCAGAGTGCGTAACTTTCCTCCCTTAATAACGGGCCCATTTGTAGCATTTTCTGCCATGCCCAGGCTTAATTAAGCCTGGCTTAACTTAGCCGCTTCTGGGACTCCAAATCCTTTTACGGCTTAACGCTCTTGGAAACCTTCTAAGCCACTCGAGACTCGCCAAGTTTAAATTTCGGTTCTGGAATCGTAAATGTAGCGCATCGCATTAGCCCAAAATGTTATTCTTAAGTTGTTAATGGAACGTTTAAAACGGTTACAGAATTGACAGCGTTCGCAATTGCGAAGTTTGAATAACGTTCGTGTAACCAACGAACAATGTTAAAATAGCATCTAAAAATCTGGACGTTTTGAACTTTCCTAGAGCTTTCAAAATAACATTTTAACGTTTTTGTTATTTAATGGAAATGTTAGAGAAACGTTCCTACAAGCTAAAACTGTTAGCTGGGTGTCTGCATAGGCAGCTTTCTTGTAAGGCTCCATCCTAATTGTCACAATCTCATCTTTTTACTGTGTTTTTTTTTTACTTTTTTAAGCCAGTGAGTGTGTTTACAGTAGACTTTAAAAAGCAGATCGGCTGTTCGAGTCACCATAGTTACAGCAGTGCACTGTTGTTAGTGAGCTCCAGGTATTTTTATGCACAATCCTTAAGTCACTAAAACCACAGTAATGACATACTCCCCACCACCCTACCATCACACCCCAGATGCCCCTCGCTTACACCCCCGGGGCAGATAATGATGTGATCCACTAATCACTAATGGAGAACAGACGCTTTCAGACTTCTCCTGTCTGGAAGGCCAGTAATTTCAGCGTAACCATGATAAATGTTGGACCAGGTGTGTGGATGAAGCCACGGTGCTGACACCTCCCAACACGCCAGATCGTCAGAGGTCTGTATGTCTACACTTGCCTACGGGCCCGAGCTTTTGTCTCTTCCCACTCCCTGCCATCAAACACACTCGCCGCGGTTTAATCTGTCATTTTTTTGCCCCGAAAGCGAACAGAGCAGTTATTACGGTATCCATAGCAAGCAGAGGCTCTATCTGTTTACAAAGACGGAGGCCGCCTCTGGATTCCACTTTCCTTTTATTCTGCGACCTTTCCGAGGAAAGTTCCAGGCCTAAACTGTAATTAGATGTTTTATAGCCTGTCTCACGAAGGAAAAACAATAACGTGGATTTAGAAGATGCACCGACTGATGCAAAATGTTTATTCTTCAGGAATAAGGGGGGAAGAAAAAGAATCTTAGTTTTGTTAACATTGAGGCTGAATCAGTCCTGGGGATATTTCACCAAGAGAAAAGTATGAAATTGCATTTAATCTGCAAACCAGATTTTTGTGCAGTACGTCGAGTGTTTGGAATTAAGAACGTTTATTTTATTTTAATAGTTTGGTCAATTGTGACCCACGTTTCTTTATTAGATTTACTCGTGAAAGCGAAACAAACTCGGGAGAAAAATGAGACGCCGTCTGTTGACCTGTTTTAATGTTTTTTTAATGATGTTCTCCATAAATAACTCAAGATCAAAAAAATCATCCAGTTGCAGAATTTAATCATGGCTGTGGAATGCGGTTATGCTCCCGTTAACTGTAAACATGCTGTCTTGAGGTCTTTGGAAACCGTAAACATGCTTTTCTAAGGCTCTGCATGTACCGTTTAAGCTTTTGATGTGAAAGGCCACCCATTTTTTGCTGGCATCCTCTACAGGTGGTGGTTTCCCGCTTTGGCAAGACGGAGCCGCACGTGGACTTCCGCTTGGACGCGCGCCCCGTGTCCTCAGAGATGGCCCTGCTGTCCCCACAGAGTCAAGACGGCTCCTTATTGTTGGTTACAGGAAACAAGGTGAACTACACAGTCGTTCTTAAAATGTCTTGAGGAAATAGGCCAAATATTTCTTTGGAATAGAGACCGATTGGTTGTTCAGATGACGTATAGATATAGTAAACAGGATATGACGTGCCAGAGAAACGAAGTGATGTCAACGCGAGGCTATTTTTAGCAGTTTTCCCTGGAAGCGGCAAACTGCATTTGCCAAAATTTGAATGCAGAATATATGACGTCATGGTTACGGTTATGTTTATGTGTGGCTTTCAGGTCTCGAAGGTTCCTCTGATAGGCCCCGGATGCGAACAGCTGTGGAGCTGTAGCGCGTGTCTTCTGGCTCCGACCTTCATGGACTGCGGATGGTGTAAGACCGCAGATCGCTGCACGAGGGCTCACCAGTGCCCCGCCTCCCACTGGATCCAGGACTCCTGCCCCCTCCTCATCACCAAGGTAATTGCCCCACCCTGCCACAAACAATATTACCCTGGTTTTAAAGCACCTAATAGCAAACAGCTAATAGAATAAGTGCTTTCTAAGTAAAAGAGACACATATTCAACTCTGACCTTTATTGATTCTGCCTGCTTTTCGGCGTTTGGATTGCAGAGAGCTCTGCTCTTTGTTTTAAAGACAAAAATTGATTCTAAATATCCGAAGGTATTTATTTGCCTTCTTTTGCGTGGCCGGGACATCGGCCCGTGTTTTGTACCTCGTTCCAATCCATTCACTTCTGCAAAGTGGCCTGAATCATATTTGGATTTGTGTAAGACCTCTTTACTTATGATAAGTGGTACTCCGAACGCTTAATAATTAACAGAGTCAGAATGAGGCCATGTCCTTACAGTGCACAAAGCAACACCATCTGCTTATCAAAAAACGAACTAAGATCTGTCAGGTTTTTCAGATGCCATGTAAAAAAAAAAGTCTAAACTTACCGATCCAAGGATTATCCACAAAAAAATTGATTATATTGTATCACAGTTAATTCCACAGGAGACATCGAAAGGCAATATGAGTGGAACTTACAAATCCTGAATAGAACACTATATTTAACCCGGTGAGTCAACAGGCTGTGTTTTTGTGTGAACGAACCTCCTGAGGAAACTGGTTTTAGACAGGAAAAGCACCATAACATTGTGCTTAATAATCGAGAACAGTTTTAAATGACCCAAATATTTCATAACTTCGCCGGTTGTGTTTCAATAGAGAAATGGAGTCTTAAGTTCGACTGATTACATGGTTCAAATATTCCATCAGATTCTTCCACCAATAGGTGAACGGCACGCAAAGGATTGTGGGATATCATCAGTAGTTTAGGACATGTACTTTGCCTTTAAAACCGACCAGATGAAACCGTCTTCCCAGCTAACAGGGAATGGAACCTTGGCTAACGTTCCATAAAAGTTCTCTCAAAGTTCTCTCAAAAAAAAAGCTTTCTTGCACTAACGTTAGTAGAACATGTTTTACGTTATATAATATTAAAAATGTTATTTTTAAGTTGCTAGTGGAACATTTAAAAAATGTTACATAATTAAAAAATGTTCCAATAATGTTCTCATAAATAAGCAATAACTTTAATACAACGTCTAAAAACTGGACGTTTTGAACTTTCTTAGAACTTTTTTACCATTTTTAAAGTTTTTACATTTTTAACTTACATTTTTTATGTTTTTCTAACTTAATGGAAATGTTAGGGAAACGTTCTTACAACCTACAATTGTTAGCTGAGTTAATACACAGAGAGTTACGCAGCCTTAGTGTCTCTTACCTCTGTAAACTGCCTTTAAAGGCAATATTTTTCTGATTTCGGACACAGCCAAGGTTAAGATTCTTTACCTCAGCTGGTGGCCCAATTTAAAGAGCGCTTTAAACCCAAGAGACTAAAGCACAGAGGGAGATAGGAAGATTGTTTTTGTTCACGGTTTTTGTCTTCGTCACTGTTTACTGGAAGACCCCCTACCTTCAGAGTGTCCATACAACCAAAACAAATTATTGTCAGTGGTAACCAACCTCATGGCTGGAGGGAAACGCTTGGCACAGAGACGCGCAGTAGGGGGGTAGACTTCTGAAAGAAAACTACAGCCACGGTTTGACCTCACAACTGCTTTGTGTTTGTAGATTTCTCCTCCCTTCGCTCCGTTTGGAGGCCACACTAATGTGACAATCTGCGGCAAAAACTTCGGTTTTAATAAGAAAGACCGTTTTGATACCAAGCTGATCGATGTGACCGTTGCTGGAACGAAGTGTAAACTGGAAAGGAAGGAGAGCAGCAATAATCGGTAAGTTGAGAAATGAATGTAGTTTTGTCAGACAGACAGCAGAAATGAGACTTTTGCGTGTCACGTCCTGTTGTTTGTATTCTGAACACCAAAAAAAGTATGCGACAAACAAAACAACCCTAACCCTAACCCTAACCCATTTACAAACCTCATCCAAGCCTAAATAAAGTGTAAAATCAAAATCTGTCTTAAAATATTTGTGTCTCAGTCCAAATGGTCAAATCATATATGAAGCAGCAGCAATGTTTTTGTAAGTTAGTTGTAAATAAACCCTAAACCTTGTGTGTTGATTAACTGTGAGTTAACTTTCCAGCTTCCTCGTGTGGCTTTACAAGTGAACGTAAAACTCCTCTCGCAGACCGTGTACACACGGCTTCAGAGAGATGCTAGTTCGCATTCTCAACATCGTAGTCTTATTGCAACGTTGCAGAACAGTAAATTGGTCTATAAAATCGCCCTATTGTGCATCTCGGCCTTCCATGTCAAACAGTCGTAGCATAAACGCACATAACCCACGAGACTTTGTGCCCCCGGACATACCGCTCTACAGCCGCGCTATTGTGAGTGGAGGGAAGAAATTTCCTTACAGAATAGCTCCTGTGTAGTTTCTGCAGCGTAGTACGGTTATCATTAAATTAGGCCGGACTAATGGCCTGCTTACTCCACTGGTTCACAACCACGCCTTGTTCTCTGTTATTGTGGCGGGAGATGATAATGTCCTTGTGTTGTGTTTCAGGTTGGTCTGCAGGCTGGATCATGTGAACTCATCAAGCTTCGACTCCGCGGTCAGGGTTCGCAGTGGCAAAGAAGAGGCCCTGAGGGACGGTTTCTCATTCGTGGTGAGAGTCTTCACGTGGCACGGAAGGATTTCAGCACGCATATTTTGTGTTTGTCAATTTTCCAGCGGGTTTCATGATGCAAATAGCGATTCTGTTCTTTTATTCATGCTTAAAGTTTTACGGAATTTCCGTATATTTGGAATGCCTGTCATTCACAAACGTCCCCCACCTTCCACGTTGATTATATTTTCCATCATTTTGTTAATTTGTTAAATGTTAATTGGCGCAAGTGTTGTTTAGTCACCAGCGTATTTCAAAAGATCTTCTTTTGAAGCAAAAAAATCATGCAGGTTTGGAATGACGGGAAGGTGAGTAAATGATGGAAGAATTGTCATTTCCTGAACACATTTTCCATGTCTAAACCCATTCTGCACAAGCCTGCACATTTTGCACAGAAACTAATGCAGAAAATGCAGAAAACTGCTTTTTTTTGGTAGTCCACTAGTTGTCCAGAAACATTTACGTTACGTAAATGACACGTTTGCTGTTTCTGGCACGATCAGCGCAGCTCTGACAGAGAACGAGCAGCCGCTGAGCTGAGGTAAAGGCTGATTCATGCTGCGCGCATCGTCGCAAACGGTGCAAAAACAGTAATGTCTCATTAGCTTATGGTTTCTGTCAACCTCCGGCTGACGCGTTAGAAGTTTCGGGGAGGTACGCAAACATTTTGGCTCGTATGTGAACCTGCAACATTCTTCATTCACAGCATCCTTTGTGAACTTTGGAGTCGCTTTATTTTCACTTTCACAAACGTGCTGAGTTTTGACACCGTGTAAAATATGATCCCCCTTTGTTTGATTGGTCCAGAACCCAGTTATCACCGAGATCTTCCCTGAGTTTGGCCCAAAGTCCGGTGGAACAATGCTGACCATCAGGGGTTCCTTCCTAAGCAGTGGAAATCTGCAGCAGGTCACTATTGGAAATGCTACTTGTGTGCTACAGAGGTGATGGTCTCTCTACGTCTTCGTATACTACTAAAGAAGATTTTAAATGACTGTAGGTATTAATTTGCATGCGTGTGTGTGTGTTCTGCAGTGTGTCGGCCACAATGTTGACATGTCGGACTCCACCTCAGTCATTACCGTCCCAATACAAAGTACAGCTGCACATTGACGGGGTGATTCTTGAAGCTCCTGTCAGCTACACCTACAACAAGGACCCTCACATCACCAGTGTGCAGCCCAAACATTCCTTCATCAGGTCAGTTCTCCTCCACCTCCCAGACACATTTAAATAATTAGCATTTGTTTTAAAGGGGCCCTATTATACATTTCCTCAGTCTTGATTTTGTTATTGGGTGCACTATAATAAGTTTTATTTGCCTTATTGTTCAAAAAAACACATTTTTTAAATATATTTTACCATTGCTGCACCTCTCGTACCAGTTTGACAAAAACGCGCTGTTGAGTTCCTGGTTCTTTGAAGCCCCGCCTTCTGAAATACTGAATGGCTCTGATTGGTTAGCGTAACTCTTCTTCTTCATCCCTTTTTTGTGTATGCACGTGGGTGGGGTTTATCTTCCTTGGGGTTACACAGGAAGTGTAACGTGCAGTTAACAGCACGTCACATTGTCTCTGTCGCATGTGTGTCCGCAGCGGGGGGAGCACGGTGACGGTGAATGGCATTCATCTCCACTCGGCCCTTCAGCCTCAGATGGTCCTCACCGCGGCAACGGAGGGCGAGGTGTGCACGGTGGTGAGTCCACACAGCCCACGGCAACACATCACATACCTCTCCATCACACTGCAGGCATGTTATTATCATTACCGCACTGAACAGAAAAGCAGGTCTGGGAAATGAAGAGGGCAACGTAGCAGAACTGCCCCTGTGACAGGAAATGGAAAATCACGTGTGCTCAGTGTGATTGTTACGTTATAAAATACGTTATAAAATTGTTTGTCTCGGCAATTTTGTGATTACCTCACTTTCACCCATCCGTGTTTTAATCTGTTTGAAAACGCACTCACATCTTACCTCTCGAGTGCCGTGGTCGACCTGAGCTGCTCGCATGTCAACGGGACCAAACAAACACATTTACACACAGTGTCCCCTTATCTGATTTCTGTGGGGGGCGGAGCTTGGCCCTGCGGTGGTACACGCAAACAAAGCTATCTTATCTTAAGCACACAAGTCCTGTCATAGCCCGGGACAAAGACGCATGCTGAACACACTTCTTTATTTTGATGGTATCTCTGTTCCCTTTTCAAATTTGTGTCCTTCTCAAAACAGACAAAAGACACTTTATTATATTTGTCTCTAATTAAAGAATATTTATTATCAGAGCAGCAGCGATTACATATCGTCTCTGGACAGTGTTTTTGTAAGATAAAGGATCTGAAGCTCATTTTTAGAAGAAACTTTCACCTTTGGCCAAAACAATGCACACACAGGTGATTTTAATATAGCGTCAAGTACAAAAAATGAGCTAGTAACGCATGAAGCACAGGCTGTTCATACAAAAGATTCAGCACAGCTTTGCAGCTGTTGGACTGTAAATTCTCTGTAAACAGTGGTCGAAAGGTAAAGACGTTTACTGTTTTTTTCCTCGCTTTATTTGGCGAACAGCGTGCTAGACAACTTCCTGTCTCCTGTCAGCGTTTTTTGTGAATCACGCTGACTACGGCAGCGTAACCCGAGTCGAGCTGTCATCTGTTGCGCTGAGGTTCGATCAGCGATGGCGCAAACAGAAATGCGGTCGGTAGCTCGGATTTCTCATGGGCTGCAGTCACCGTCTAGCGGCTGACAGGCCTGAGATGAAGAAAAAGGGAATTCTGATGGCTTTTATATTGGTGAGGAGAAACAATAAATGAATCCTTGTAAACCGTTGGTTACCTTTTAAAATCTTTCATGGAAATCCGAAGCCAAAACGGGGCGTTACAAACCAAACCAAGAAGGCTCAGGAAGACAGGGAGGAAATCTCAAGAGCTTTCCCAAATATCTCCTCCTGGAATCTTTGCTAAGTCCCGGGATCAGCCGATCTTGCCTTTCCCACTGACATGAAACACATTTTTTCACAGGCCGTAGCTTGTCGTTGAACGCTGGCACTGTCCACCATCAGAAGAGAACCTGGACGGTTTGTTTGTTTAGAAGCTTGGCATCTTCCAGCACAAGGTTTCTAAAAAGCTCCGTTTCGAACCCAGGGTCACGTTTAAGGTTTGCTTTGTCCTGCATTTGCCCGTTAGAGGTGAGAAGAGTTGATAACGCTCTTAACGTGCTCCAGACACCTCAGTGGGGTTCCTGGGAAGAAGGCCACCTGTTTTTAGGATTCAAAGTCATTTCCATGTCAGATCAATCTTAACACAAACAACTCTGGCTTTCTCATCTCCTCGGCTAACAATTAGGTTGTACCGGCATTTCCTGAAGGTTTCCATTGAGTAACTGAAAAGTTACAAATGTTTTTTTGAGTGTTCTAGTAATGTGCAAAGCATCCCTTGTTTAAACGTTGTATTAACGTTATTGCTTGCTTATAAGAACATTAATTCAACATTTTTTAGTTCTATAACGTTTTTTTAAATGTTCCACGAACAACTTAAGAATAACGTCTTTGGTATATGATGATGCTAGTATGTTAGGTGTCCCAGCCGGACTTTTTAACATCACTCCTAAAGCCCTACGTGCCTTCAGAGGACTTCTCTGAAGCAAACACAGAAAACATTGGAAGCTTCTTTTAAAAAAAACATGAATGAGAAGTTAAATAAGTTAATACGTTAAATAAATAAGTTAATAAGTTAAATAAATAAGTTAATAAGTTAAATCAGCTTGTCAAAACGCCTTCAAAATATTTCCCATCGAAATCCTGTAATAAAACATAATATTGATTCCCACTGAGGGTATCCATTCCCCAAACACCAATGTAAAGTGTTTTTACTGTCTCCCATCATCCTCTGCCTGCTTGCTTTAGCAGCTGTTATCCAGCCCCCCTCCTTCCCAAAGTGCTTTGAGATATTCGATCCATTCCAAACAATCAAACGTTGCGTTCCTCATGCAGCGCACAAAGCCAAACTGCTTTACAAGTATTTGACTAGCCTCAGCGGATGGATCCTCAGTTCTCTAAATATGCAAAGAGCTAGCGGTTCGCTATTCAAATACGCGGGATCCGTCTTCATTTGCATAAACATTTTCATAATTCAGTCTCTTCACTGGTGGAGTCTGTGTGTGTTCATGTGAATGAAATTGTCAAGCATAGTGATTGCTCAACAGATGTCAACAGGAAGTTGCCACCAGCGTCAAGAAATTAGAACTGACCGCAATTAGTTAATTTGTTCAGTAGTAAAAGGTTTGTTAAGTTATTTTATTCTCCCTTAACAGAGAAAGACTAAAATCTGCAAGAGAAGGCAGAAATTTTAATATAAACTCGTTTTTCATCAAATTCTTTCAAATGATCTTGGCTGTTATCCACATTTTATAGCTTTCATTATTATGCCAACAATTGACAGTCTGTGTCTGTTTTCTTAAAGGAAATTCAATAAAAACAACATTGTTTGTTATTAAACTGTAACTTAAACCTAAAAACTCAAGACGCTACAAATGAGTCAATCTGAACAATAAAACGTTCCTGTAGCTCAGTCGACAGAGCTAGCGACGCCAAGGTCATGAGTTCGAATTCCAGGTGTTTTGGGTCAAACCGTCTGCCTGTTTTTACAAATTTGCGGCAAAGGAGACAGTACATGCAAATGGTTCTTATGAAATCTATATTTTAATGTGACTGGAGTGTTTTTTTCTCTGAAAATACACTTGGAGACCTAATTAACTTGTTTGTCGACTTTTATAACCTGCCAAGTGTACAGAGGGAACCCAGGTTTGCTGGATGGAAATCTTGGAGCAGAGTGGACCGAGACGCCTTATGTTGACAAATAATAATAATGTTAAACTAGTTAGCACTACGCTGATTTTCTTGCTGTAGCGTTGTGTCCTAATTACATTCATACTGTAAAAGGTGCAGCGTTCACATAAAGACCGCATAATAAACCGGGTTGAAAAGCAAATTAAAGGTATTCAGGTAAAAACAACAAGTTATGTTTCGTTGGTGTTCATATTAAATGGAAATACAGTATTGCATGAATATGCGAGAACTGCCAGGAGATGTAGTAACAGCTGGTACATGAAGCCAATGAGTTATGCATAATTAAATGAGTCACACTGTCACTCTCACAAAGAACCGTTGTCCACTGCCTCTACGATCCCCCACAATGCTTTGCAAACGGAATGCTTTTACTTCTGGTGGAACAGAATTTTAGAGCATTATATCATTTCATGTCAGAGTCATGAGATATTCAAAGGATCTCGTTTTCATAAATCCATAATATTTTGAAATGTCAGAATTATTTGACGCACGCTTGTTTACGCTGGCACGGATCCATCTGGTGCGAGCTTTGACTGAAGCACGGAATCCACAACATGAAATAACAACACGCGACATTAGGTAGTAAAAAAACAGGTCTTAGAATTGTACAAAAATCTAGTGTTGTTTTAAAAAGAATATACATTTATATTTAGGCGTTTAGCAGACGTTTAGCAGACGTTTTATTGACTTTCATGGTGAGGAAAACAATGAAGCGATATATCAAAAGGAAATAACATAAGTTCTGTACAACGTTACAAAGTAACTAGTTTGTTTAAATGTGTTAATATTATCTAGGACATGTCAAAGTCTTAAAGAGAAAATGGGACAAGATTTAAACCTAGGATTAAATCATTAGCCCTAGGTTAAATCCTAGATTATAAAACGCCATTAACAAACAAAAATGAACTCGATTACCCAAACAAAAGCAGCGCAGCCGGCAGAATGTAACATGCCTTGGCATTGACTTGGCAGCGATCTCCAGTATGCAGGGAGAGATGGCTAATGTTTGTGTGTGTTTTGTGTCTAGACCTGCAGCCACGACGAGGACAAGCAGAACATTCTGTGCATCACTCCTTCCCTGAAGGGCCTGAGTGTTCGGCCTCCAGTCGCTACCAAAATCACCTTCGTGCTGGACGGTTTCTCCACTGATCAGTACGACCTGCTGTATGTGGAGGACCCCAGATTTGAGGAGTTTCAGAAGCCCACTGTTACCCCAAGAGGCAACAAGAGCATTCTGGAGATAAAGGTAGGATGGAGCAGTGATCTGCAAGACCTTGGAAATCACTCAGTTAATGTAATATTCTCTGTTGACAGAGTTCCTATTGAAACCAGAAGATTAAGCAGGGCATATTAAAAAGCTTATTCCCAATTTTGTTTAATAGCTTTAGTTATGCCACAGCCAAGAACCTGCTTGAGTCACTTGCAGGTGGGATTGGGGGATGGGCCATTAAGATTCTAGAATGCATTTGATTGGACGAAAGTCTGTGCGGTGCGAAATGAGTCATCAATGTTTTAAGGCTGTTTTTATGGGAAAAGAAAGGGAATGCAAATTTGAAAGGTTTAGATGGTCTAAAAGAGTTTCAGAGGGTACATTAGCATAGAGATGCATTCGAAGATAACAGACAGACTAAAAGTCATAAAAGTTCACGTTTGACTTGATGAGGTCTTCACACCTGATCTCACACAGAGTGTTTCGCACTGTTTATCGCGCTGAAAGGAAACCATACTGAAACAAAACAGGAAGTGTAGTTCATTTCCCAGTGTTCTCCTGCAACTCTCCATCTTTGACATTGTTCTGGGTCCCTGAAGGTTACAGTCTCTGACACATTGATGGTGGGATTCTTTACATTAACCAGATGAAGCCGACGAAAGGAAAAAAAACAGCATTTTAACAATGAAATATAAGAGCCTTTTTTATTTTCCAAAGCTGCCACTCAATAGTCAAGCGCAGCTGTT
>JAZGTJ010007249.1:0-23227 GCA_036877575.1 Botia almorhae
ATGTGAAATATCATCATCTCTGAGGTTTGGTATTTACAGTATGACTAGAGGGAGGGAGGGAGGGAGAGAGTGAGGGCACGTCTTTCTGCAAAATGTGTTTGAAATAAAAACAACTCACAGGTGTTACGTTTAGATAGAAATCTTGAATCTTACTCTGATCGCACTCATGTCATGTTGTAGTCAGATGTTCTCCGTGTTCCAGTAAGCAATAATTAGCTGGACTTTTCTTGAGTTTCAGGACTGCCTCATTTGAACTCATTTTAAGTGTCTGCTGTGTGTGATTTGTCCACAAGCTCTCTGTCAGAAAAACGCAGAAGTGCACAATTTGTTTGATACAAATAAATAATATGCATTATTCGCTCATCGCTCTGTAGAAGGATTGCGTCACATGGCAGGAGAGAATTTTGTAATTTCAGTTACATTTCGTTTATGCATGTGGCAGACGCTTTTAAAAAAGTGACTTGTGGTATATTGAGGGTCTGTTCCCTGAGAATCAAACCCAAAATCTTTGCACTGCTAACACAACATTCATCATACTGTGATGATCAGTATTACTGTATCTAACCGAGACATCGTTATATCTTTCTCCCAGGTTTGGAGGATCTATCAGGACAGAAGTTACACGCACTTTGGTGGATCAACATAATCAGGATCACAGCTAGACTAAATGCAACATACTCTTTAGCTTCAAGAGGACCAGATACCTGAGTGCATCATGGATTTTGTGATGAAGCAAGCGCTGGGCGGTAAGCGTGTCATGCTATCACCAAAGACTGTTGTAGTGCAACTGAGACATGCATAAAATTGATTTTTTCATAACACATGGTGCTGTTTATTTTTTATTGCACAAAGGTAAATGCAGTAAATGCATGACCAAATGAGTTCTATGCATCTTAATTCTATGTCAGCTGTCGGCACGTATGCAAAGACCCACGGCGAAAGTTTTAGTCAGTTACAATGTTTCTGTATTTGGTTAGCAAAGTTATCTTGCATTTAGCAGAAATAAATGCATGGTTAAGATGATCGCAATTTTTTAATAGCTTTTTTTTAATCAGCCTTAATCGGGGAAAATGAAAAGACTTGTTTTTGTAACAGATACATTTCAACAATAACAAAACAAAGCACTGATTGATTTATTAGAGTTTCACTTTGCGTAGCGGGTGGGATGTATTGGTTATTGATTTGTTTAGGCCCGTAAACGTACCTTGTCTAAAGGTCATTCAGTCCTTAAATCAATTTTCTGATTGGGTTTTATCAGCTGAGTGACTGTGGGCAATAAAAGCAGATGCGTTTCTCCCGTCAATTGCTTTGAGTGGCTGCTCTCTGCGAGTCTCGCCTGACCACTTGACAACCTTCCAAGTGAAGCATCTTTAAGCTGCACAAAGTGCGATTTTACCGCATGTCGTATATGTAATGTCATTCCTTTGGTGTTGTGTGCGGATAAGAATTGCGACTTTGCATGAAACCGAAAGAAATGTGCAGTGCGGCACTTTAAATATCAAAACACAAAGAGGTTGTTTGAAGCAAGGCTGTTTTAGGATGAACAGGCGTAGCTTTACGTTCTGCTCGGTTCAGCTCTGAGGTAATGGAGCATGAGTTAGCCATGAAAATCATCCATTATTAAACAGACTTACATGAGCCAGATTTCATCAGTCCATGCAAATTATTCAGAAGCTTATAGCACAAAACTCCCACAGAGAAATCACGGCACGCTTCCCTTACAGTTCAGCAGACTGTGAACAACAATATATGTGTTTCGTCTGTTAGTGTTAGAGGCTGAAAAAAGGAGAAAAGGGAAAAAGTAATAAAACGTGTATAGAATTATATGTTGTAGGATAGCCCTGATGTGTAGTGGCAGTCACATCCACAGATGTGCTAAATGTGGTGTAAGTTAATAAGATATTTTACAGGAAATAATCACTAAAATTATCACAGCATATATTCACCAACCTTATTAACCATTCTCAGACTGCTGGCTCCTCGTGTAAGGTGTTTAATGTAAGGTATTTGTTTTAGGGACTGTATTAAAGGTAGGGAAGGCAGGTTCAGAGAGACTAGCAACAAGCTAGCTCCGAAAGCCACGCCTCCTTCAGTGCATCCAGTTTGATAGGCCAGCAGGATGTGCATTCAGACCGAATGCAACGATTGGGCGAACAGCTTATGACCCTGCGCCCTCCACAGAAGATATATATTTATATAATATACATTTATTGAGACCACTTTAGTTGGTGATTGCTATCAGGATGTGACACATTCGACCAGCATAACAAAAAATGTTTCTGGAACAAAATCGCCTGCCCTGCTTTTAAAGGCTTGCTGGTATTATAAAGTGCAGGTGACCTATATTAATATTACTGCTTTAATGTTATGAAAGAACTTAATTAATATGCTAATTTCTTAAGCTCTGATTAAGCACATATCTTTAAGAATTAGGGGCTTTCCTGAGATGCCGGGCCATCGTTATGCATTGCCCAGATTTGCTCTTCCATCCATAACACATTCCTCTGTTCCCGCTCTGGGCTTTGATGTAAAGCCCTGGAGGATCTGATAGAGGGAAGCAGTTCTTTTGTTATGTTAACCATCCTCTGTGTGGATTTAAACATAACAACAGGGCTGAATTCAGAGGCCTACATCTTCATTTTAAGCTCTCCGGAGCGTCACTCACGTCGTGTTTGCGGAATGATGCGTGCGGTATGTTGCGAATATTTCTCCTAAAGCAATTCCACTTGTTTTTTTGTTCGTGTTTGGTCTTTATTCTGTTTTATCTTAATTTCAGTTTTTGCATTTTAGAGGGATTGTGTTACTGGCTTTTAATAACGAGTGACATTTTTGGCGGTTGTCGGCATTTGTTGTACGCGTCAAAAACGCACTCATTGTTTACGCCGTTCATTCAGTGATCCTATTGGTGGAGAAATTGCACGCTTCACCTTTAAATTTGTCACTGTTATGTGAACAGATGGCACTGGTGAGGTTCACTAAAGCTTCCCTGAGATTCATCCATTTTTTTGACAGACTCCTGGTATCTGTTTTCCGCTCCCATTAGTTGTGACACATTTAGATGTCACTAAGTGTTCCTGACCTTTTAACTGCTATTAAATGTGAAAAATGTACAGGCTTAGATTTACAGTAACTGAGCCAAAATGCCAGATTGTTAATGATCTACCGGGATCTTGGGAATGGAAAGTGATGTGGGGTTTGAATCACCTGAGGACGCAGTTAGCGGATGACCTTACTAACCATGTTCTCAGTGGACCATGAGCCACCTGCAACATGACACATATGAGGGCTAATGTGTCAGCCCAAGGTGTCCTAGACACACACACACACACACACACGTTGGTTTTTAATGTTTTATGGGGATATTATATAGACGTAATGGTCTTTATACTGTACAAATTGTATTTTCTCTCCCCTAACACTAACCGTACACCAAACCCTCACAGAAAACTGATTTTCAAAAAAGATTCTGTATAATTTATAAGCTTATTTCCTCATGGGGACCTAAAGGTCAGAATTTACTGGTAATACTGGTCCCTATAACATAATGAATACCAGAACCACACACACACACACACACACTTGAAGGCCATTTAAAAGAGTGCAGTACCACCCCTCAGTTTAAATGTCTTGAGTGTCATACGAAAGCAATTAACACAGGTAAAGGTTGGTGTGGGGACCTCACCAGTGGATTTCCAGTGCACACTCATGCATAATAAATGACCACCATTAATAATTAATAAGCATAGGTCTTACAGTCGCTTGTAGAGACAGTAGGCACATTGCACACTGCCATTATGCAAATGATCTCTTAAAGAAATAGTACATAATTTTCCAACCAACTCTTTGTTTGTTGGTAGCATGCTGTTTGGAAGTGTAATAGCTGCCTCAGCCTGCACTGAGTTACAAACACAGCTGTGTTTTGAAACATATGGTTGATGTGAACATCAAGGCACAAATATCACGATTGAGAAAATCGTTTATTGACGCATTACCCATAAAGACCTGCTGGTCGCCGCAGTTGTTTCTCTAGCTAACAGGAAATGTTCTTAAAACGTTGGCTATCATTGTCTAAAAGTTCTCTCAAAGAGATTAAAGTTCCTGCGGCGATCACGTTCTTGCAGTTACATTAGTAGAATGTTTTTCATTATATAACATTATATATCAAACGTTATTCTTGAGCTGTAAGTGGAACATTTTTAAAACATTACGGAATTTAAGAAGGTTAAATATTGTTCTTATAACCAAACAATAACGTTAATACATTGTCTAAAAATGACATGTACATTCAAAATAGCATTTTTAGCATTTTTGTTACTTAAGAACATTTCCTTAACGTTTCCATTATAACCTAAAATTGTTAGCTGGGTGGTGCTTTATGATGCAGAACACACGGTGTGATGGGTTGAGTTAAAGCAGTGAAGCAGATGGTGGAGGGAGAGGTGTGGCACACGCATCGTTCTGCTGGCCCTGTTTGCCTTCATCATTTTGGCTTCAGTTTATCAACATATCAGCATGTCACGTAGCAGAGACAGTAATCACACTGAAATTTGTGATGTAAACACATCACAATCCAACCAATCACATTCTGAGTAAACATTGGGCGCAATGAGAGTTAAATTTATAATATATAAAAATAAATCAAATTGAATTGAATTACGTAACGAACTGGAATGAATGAAAAAGTCACATGAGCCACACTGTCGCAGTCAGAACATCTTTATTATCAACATTTTAGAAAAAGACAAAAGTCTTCGCTAACTAACATCCAAGGTAGGGTAGACAATTCGTTTTAAATGTATATATTTATCTTCCGTAAATGGCACATTTAGATAGGACGTCCTACTTGCCTGTGAAACAATGTATTTGTACACTGTACATTGTTGGAGGCGTGGCTTTGGAGATCGCTCTGAACTGAGGACGGGATCTCGTGTTTTACAGCTAGCGTGCTCATGCTATCCTTTCCAAAATAGCCTTTAGTTCAGACTTCTGAATTATGAGGTCGTCACATTTCTTTGCTTTCTGTCATGCAGGAGCCACTAAAGACATGGGTAAGATGTTAGGAGGAGAGGAGGAGAAGGACCCTGATGCCCAGAAGAAGGAAGAGGAGCGTCAGGAAGCTCTGAGACAACAGGAAGAGGAGCGGAAGGCCAAACACGCTCGCATGGAGGCTGAGAGGGAGAAGGTCAGACAGGCCATTCGAGACAAGGTGAGCTCGACACACTTCCTGTCCGGTTCCACTTCCTGTCACAGCTGTTTACACCATGAAGGCAAATGAGGAGAGCTGGAACATGTGGGGTCGCTAATTGCTAATCAATATCTAGCTAAAACAGGATGGAGCTGTTATACCTTCACTTAATGATTAATAACACATTCAATGAGATTCTCCATTAGCCCGTTAATGAAATGTCACATTTGCAGGAGGTCCTAAAGCAAGATTATTACTGCAATTTAACAGCTTCTTTATAAAGCAATAGCTTAAAATAGCAAGAAAAACAATTAGGAGTATTAAGCTGTAGATATAAGAAGACCATGACAACATCTGGACATGATCTGCCCTGATTTTATTCAAGATCAGTATGAGGATTAAGAGAGAGAGAGAGATCTGTCAGAAACTGAGAGAGAGAGATCTGTCAGAAACTGAGAGAGAGAGATCTGTCAGAAACTGAGTGAGAGAGAGATCTGTCAGAAACTGAGAGAGCGAGAGAGAGAGAGATCTGTCAGAAACTGAGCGAGAGAGAGATCTGTCAGAAACTGAGAGAGAGAGAGAGAGAGAGATCTGTCAGAAACTGAGCGAGAGAGAGATCTGTCAGAAACTGAGAGAGAGATCTGTCAGAAACTGAGAGAGAGAGAGATCTGTTAGAAACTGAGAGAGAGAGAGATCTGTCAGAAACTGAGAGAGAGAGAGATGTGTCAGAAACTGAGCGAGAGAGAGATCTGTCAGAAACTGAGAGAGAGATCTGTTAGAAACTGAGAGAGAGAGATCTGTTAGAAACTGAGAAAGAGAGAGAGATCTGTTAGAAACTGAGCGAGAGAGAGATCTGTCAGAACCTGAGAAAGAGAGAGAGATCTGTTAGAAACTGAGCGAGAGAGATCTGTTAGAAACTGAGAGAGAGAGATCGGTCAGAACATGCATCAGCACAGTGTTTTGAATATCTCTACATCTTCATGCAGTATGGGCTAAAGAAGAAGGAGGAGAAGGAAGCAGAGGAGAAAGCAGCTATGGAACAAGCGTGCGAGGGCTCTCTGACCCGCCCAAAAAAGGCCATCCCAGCAGGCTGCGGGGCGGACGACGACGAGGATGAGGAAAGCATTCTAGACACCGTTCTCAAATTCCTGCCTGGACCTCTGCAGGACATGTTTAAGAAGTAACAGACCCAATCATTCCTGAGGGAATTCTGGGTGAGGGGGGATTTTTGCCAAACAGGTGGAAGGCTTTTCACTGCCTTGCTGGAATTTGATTTGCTCCTTTCTACGGATAGAAACACAATTCATAACCCGACAACGTTTGGTCTGTTCACTGCCATTCAGGTTGAGATTGTTTACACTTGCTATAGATCTCTCTATTTGTTTACTAAAACATCAGCAGGGTCTCTGGTATTTTGAAAGTTATCTGCCTTAGGTACGAAATGATCAGCCCCACACAATAGCAGAACATTCCAAAATGTTGTTCTTTGGCACTAAGAACACGATGGTTCTTTTGATTAAGTCACACAGTTATTTCTTTAACAGTTTTTTGACAGTCTGTAGACTCTCGGGGGAAACGCTAAATGAGGGGAAAGTATTTTAAAACAGAGGCTTGATATAACTGCTTCCTTCCTGCACAGGAAAACAGAGAAAGTGCAGAATATGACTGTAATGCGTTTAATAGTGTGCATGGGGTCAAGAATTTACTGTACGATGTTTAATTTATGACTTTATAAGAGTTTATAATTCATTTAATTAAGTTTCGCATCTGTGGGTCTGAGGTTGAGGAAAGCAACAGCACGTTGCCTTTTGTAAAAACAGGAGACTCTGGCTTATTCTGGCTTAATTGTGCCATTTGTGATCATCTAAATGCTCTCATGGTTTTGCAGCCGGCAGTTCTCATTGGTCTGTAATGTATTGTTTTATTTTCATGAATTTTTTATATATCTCTCTTATGAGTTTCTCTTGTAGTGTGATGTAAGAACTTGGTTATATTCACATATGTGCTGCCAGCAGAAGATAAGAGATCAGGAATAGTTCGGTAAGCGCTAGAACAGCAACAATGACACTGCTTATCTTTTACAACCCGGACCAAATCCTCTTCACTGTTATTCTGGATCATTTAGGATCTCGAAATCCTCCAGATCAGGAAATTACAAAAGCTTTGATGTGTGTTCAGATGTCAGTGACTGTTTCATAGCACATGAGATGTGACTTTAGATCTCTCACAAATGACAATCACAAACAAAATCCAATCTTACACAGCTTGTCTCATAGAAAACTCTTGTTATTTGTATATTTGGTGTTAATAGTTTAAAAATATGAGATTTTTTCACATGCCCAGACATAAAAACAAAACATTCCTGCCTCACAGGTTTATCGCGAAATATGAGTCATTGTTTTGGACATTATGTAATCGTAAAAAATATTAATCGTAGTAATTATATCACATAACAGTAAGAAATGCTACGAAAAATGAATGAGCTTCAATCACAACAGTAACAAAAAATGTGACATACCAAAGAGAGGCTGATCTTAAGTCATTTCTTAAGTATCGTTTGTACACTTCACTGAACTTCGAGGTAGACGGCACAGTGCTGAAATTTTACTTAACTGCATGTTAACTGGTCAATAACAACACTACAATATATTACGCATGTCTTACATCTGTTCAACAACAGTCATTCCTGCCTAAAACTAACTGTAAACATGGTAATGATCTATAAAAATGCTCATATATGGTCCAAAACATTTATCTTAATGCTGGCCAAGCTTGTTGAGCGGTTTTAAATATGATAACCTAAGGCCTTGTACGTTTAATTATTAATGTTTTCATTTTTTCAGAATTTAGTAAACACTGCCATTTGATAAACATGTTTGACACTTGTTTTGGGAGGGGGGTGGGGGTTAAACCTTTACGTAACTCTTTATTACTACTGGGGTAAAAAGACAAACTGATTTTGTAAAGTAAATACTCTTGAGTATTGTGTTGCATGATAGAAATATAAACGCAGGATATGTTTTCATTTTGTTGATTACACAGAGTTAGTCGTTGTATGTTTTCCAGCCAATTAGAATTCCGCGTGACCCTTTTAAACTCCGTTATGGAAATGATGTAACTACCGGAATGTTCTGATCAAAACACTTTTTAGATTGTAAAGTTCCTTTTAAAATCTTAGTCATACAGAACGGCATTCTGGAACAACTTGCGACTTTGAGGTAAACTGTCATTTTAGCGGCCAAAACGTTTGTTTATTTGAACTAAAATATAAAGAAAGAATGAAACTCACTTTTTAATTTTTTTGTAGTGCAAAATCGTTTTTCACTAGTCAAAGCCATATTGTTAGATTGCAATAATTAATGAAAAAATAATACATGGATAAAACCTTAGTCATGCATCTGTTATCTGTTTAAATAGGTTGATATCTGCTTAACCTGTCTGTTAACTCTTTATAGTGTGTCAGAAAGTGTATATATACTGAGGTATATATACAGACATAGAGAGAGAGAGACTCTTTAAAAGATTGCTACTATTCTGTAGAATGTCTCATGTGTGCTGAATGTTGTCAATGTGTGTATTTAAATGTGTGTCTGTACTTGTACGCGCTGTAAAATGTTATATCATGTATCTGTTGATGTCTTTCAAATTGTGTGCGCACAACTCATAGCAGATTGTACCCGCTGTCATGGAGATAGTGGAATAAGGTCGTGGGAGTCTTAATGTATATGTATGCATGCAGATGAACTTTGCATTAAATACCAAATCAGAGCGTCAGGCTGTGACATGTGTATACATTATTGCCCATCTCTGCAGCAGAAGTCTTCATCCAGGGCTTTACTGTCCATCTGTCTACTAGAATAGAATGACTTTTCATATTCAGGCCCGTCATGCAGGCTGAACCGGGCGATCGTTTAAAAACAGATGTTATCGCTACACTGGGGTCCCTTCTAGTTGTTTGTCATTTGCAGCTGATCTCAGACAGAAATGTGATCATTAATGTTTGTGTACCTCCAGTAAAGCTCATGGCATAAGTGATATTCATGCAGCGTGGTCCAGCATTAATACATGCTGTGGCCACCGATAAGTTTTGTTATTTCTGTTGCTCTTTAACACGCGTTCATTGCTTTGCATCAAGACAACAAATACTTTTAAACAAGTGGAATCTGCAAACAAATGACGGCATATATTTTCAACGACTTTATACTTTATAAAAAAAATCCTAACTTTAAAAACTTACAACCGTTCCTTTGTAAAATGTTTGGCTTAGAAAGCACGTTTGTGATGTTTTTCTTTAATATAACCACTTGGTTTTAACATTTTAATGAATGCAAAAGTGTTCCTACATTTTTAAATGTCTTACAAGAGTGTAAATGCTTTTAGAGGACGCGGCATATTTAGCTGATCCACACAGAACTTTCTGTGTATCCATACATTTTCATGTAATATTTGTGTTACGTCAGCATTACATAAATAACTGTGTTGGTGATTCTCTGATCGGATGCTTTTAAACTGTAAACGTCTACTAGTATTAAATTATTCTTTTATCTATTCATTAGAAATGATTCTAAGGACGGACCCTGGAGTGTCTTTTTCTTTTGTCTGATCATATCCGTATAATCACATTATACCTCAATTTTGTCCTTATCATAGACTTTAACAGCGCACCTATTTCCTTCCGATAAAGGAAACTATTATGTAGAGGAACAGATTTCCCTCACGCTGTTATTAAATTACTTTTAATAACTTATTTATAATTTAGATATAAACAGCAACGCTATTAATAAAGACACACACACTGAAAACCAGTACAAACCAGAATCTAGAACAGGATCTAGGACTGGTTTAGTTTCAGGACTAAGATGTCAGGACGATTGTGGAATAAAACATTCATGAGTAAAACCAAATGTTATTGTGTTTCTAAATGTCATTAAATATTATAAGAATCAAACATTTTATAGGTCAAATGCTAGAAAATGATTAATAACTACATTATAATATCAAACGCAGTAAAAGCGTAAACTACCACAGAGGTTGGATCATGTAACGTGTAGCTGATCACAGAAATGTGTAGCTATCAGGCACATAACCAAACCTATGAGGGTTTAGTCTGCAGACGGTTTAGAACAGTAGAGAACCACCGATCTAGAACATAAAGTTGCCATTACTTTGACATCGTCTGCATGCTTTTATAGGAGGTACTATGAATCAGTTTTTGGGCTTTGCAAGTATCTGAGAGCAGATGAGTAATCAGGGTTCTGTAATCAGAATACTGTATATCAGAGTTTGTGACTGAATATTCATGTTTTCACGTAAAAGTTCACATTGAACCCGAGAGTAACGATGAACACACTCTCATTTCACGACAAACAGCGGACATGTCTGTGTTACGATCCTTTTCAAATGATCTCACATGTAATATTGGGAGATCAATTTATGAATCTTCAAGAATCTAATGAAACGCAGTCATTCATATTCATGACGATGACCAGCTGCAAAGGGAGGCTAGGAAAAATATCACAACAATGTTCCTGTAGTTTCACTGGCAGGTGATAGCAAACCCTTTGACAATCATTCTAGAACATTACCAGCTGTAGAACGTTCTAACTGCAGGTCTTTTGTTTCAGTACAACAACACAAAATCACACGTACATCTGACGTATCCCATCAGTGGCGCACAGGGACTCTATCATAGGCGATTGTTTTTTATTTGTTTGCATCACATTCTGTATAGCTGAATGGTTTCATATTGTGAAAACATATGATTGCTGTTGTTGTACAGTTTGTAATAATGAATGCACTGGTCTGTTAACTCATTAACTGAGCAAGTTTCTGTTGTCAGGGACTTCATGTATTTGTGATGCAGTTCATCTCCATTAACTATAGTTTCTTACGCGTCTGTTACATGTACTCATTTCTGTTATCCTGCTGTGTTTGAGGCTACCTAAAAACAACTAGAGTATCATATAAAATTATGTAATATTTTCATTCATTTTTAATTATATTACGTAGAATTATATTTCATAAACATAAAACCTCATATTTCAGAATAAACCTCAGTGCAGCCGTTCAGCTTTATCAGGCTAGAATGTTTGGTTATGTCTTTAAAACTACACTAAAAGAACAGCTAAACTGTGCCACACCGAGACAACCATATTTTGCATGAGTGTTTCTTCAAAACAGGACGTCCCCTTGGTTTTATTTCTGACACACACTGGTGCTGTAATTAGGCTCGTTTTAGCTCGTTTGAATGTGTGCCCTGCGCACTGTTTCATCCTAGGCGCAAAAGTGGATGCACAGTGCATTTGTTATTGCATTTGCAGGCAAATGAATTATACCTACGAGCTGAAGAGACATTCACATTTCCAACCACAAATGTGGTCATCAAGTCGTTGAGCGCGTAATACTGCAAACAAAGCCATCCGTTGCAGCGGGTTTGCATCTTGACTGTATTTGTAAAAGAAAACGTACAGGACCGACTGTAATGTACAAGAATTCATCTTCGATACATAGATGTGTATCTTTTAAACGTGACTACGATACAGAAGGCTATGACATCAGATGCATCTGAGGTTCTTGATTCAGGGTTATGAGTGTAAACAATGTATAGAATGAGTTTCTTTAACTTGCATGTCATGTAAAAAACAAACAACAACAAATTACTGTAAATCTGTTACATTAATGAAACGTAACTACCTACACTACAGTTTTTTGGAAAACACAAAATAAAATGGTTTATAAAAAGGTTTAAATGTTCACTCGTTGATTTTTAATGTGTAGCTTCAATATTGCCTCATTAGTGTAACTGATGTTAGTCTGTCTATATACCACTGATCCTGTTTCTGTCCTCAAAATCACATTGTTAAGTCAGTTGTGGTTATGATTCAATATGAATGTGTTAGTTTCATGAGGTACTCCTGCTTATTTCTCTCCTTTTAAGTTATTTTGGCACCGTTCTCATTCCTCTTTCCTGCTACTGTATATATTAAGGACCCGTCACTCTATTATTTTTGCCTAAGCTCTTTCATCAAACTCTCAGTTTTTCCTCACCCGATTCTCATCTCCCATAATACCTTGCACACATTCTCTCTTCTTAACCTATTGCCCACTGAAATAACCCCATTTACTTTCATTATATTCTTCAGCCTCGCCGGTTCTGCTTCCTTCCAAGGTCATTACTCCACAGCTAGTGTAAAAGTGCTGTAGATACAGTCAGTACCTTCTATTTCACAGATTGCCATTTTGTTGAGATTATGAGAAATGAAATGTATTTCTGCTTAATACATTACATTGAAATTGCAATCGGTAAATTAATTAAACTCGGCACTCGATGCTCTCATTGGTATGTATTTACTTTAACGAATGAAAACCAGCCTGCAGAAAACAGTTCATGAATCCAAACGCCCCAAAATAAAAACAAACATTTTGTACTTATTTAAAAGACACAAGTAATGCAGTGTGAATATACCTAAGAATTGCAGTTTAATTTGAATGTTTGAACACAAACAGTTCAGGTGGCCTGGCATCGTTTTTTTTCCAACAAGTGAATTGCAAATTATATTCATTCAAAAGATTCAAAACAATGTGCAGAAAGCGCCAAAGGTTAGCGTGAGGTGCTAATAAATTGCCTGTCAAAAATGTTTTGTTTCAAATCAAGTCCCATAAATTACTGAAGCAAAGACTGAAAGACAAATTGGAAGAGTGTAGAAAGCCAATAATGTGGATAGTGTAGAAACTAATCCATTAAAACCTGAGGGACGCGGAGGGTCTCAGGAGGGACCGCCAAGCTCCATCTATTGAAATGGAAATTAGGGGAGATACGAAAATGTGTCATGTCATCTTAACCGAGAAGAACAGAAGGCGTTTTACTTCTGCCTTTATTCATTTGTGTGTGTGTGTGTGTGTGTGTGTGCATGCTTGGTTTTGCTTAAAGAGCTACAGAAAAAAGAATTTTATAGAAATTTTTTTAAAAAAAGTCAAGACAGTTGCATCGTTAGATAAGTTAGTGGCAAAATAACAGAAGTAAACAGTAATTCGTACACATAAATATAATAATTTATATATAATTCATATATTCTCTATTTCAAACTGTACTTTTATCACTGTACGCACACTCATATTTTTAAACATGTTCTCATAAAGCCGCTTGTCTCTTACTAGTGCATTGAATAAATGCCCTATCTAGGGAGCTGACTATTCATTTCCCCTAATCAGAAATTCCATGATATTATCACTGTTCATAAAATAGGTCAGACATTTGTTCTGTCTATTCAAATATTTATTAAAATGTAAAAACTCAATCTGATTTATAGCTGTTATAGAACTGGTTAAAATTAAAAACAGACGTGCGGTATGTAAAATGTGGTATCCAGACATACAGAATTTTGAAAAATTTTGTTATATTTGGACACACATAGACCTAACAGGTTTGTTTTTACACACACACACACACACACACACACACAGATNTGGACACACATAGACCTAACAGGTTTGTTTTTACACACACACACACACACACACACACACACACAGATAGATAGATAGATAGATAGATAGATAGATAGATAGATAGATAGATAGATAGATGGCTTTTACGACATAGAAACTAATTCATTTCGACTGTAGAGGGACAGAGGGGCTGAATCTAATCAATCTCCCCCATGTGGGACCCTCCAGTTCATTTCTCTGCAAACTGCTCCATGTCCACGAGGTCATAAGGTGCTGGACCGTCTGACCTTCAGTATAACATGTATCTAACATATAACATAATACAGTGACAATGAGTTAAAATCACACTGATTTGTGACAGATCCCGACCGTAAGTAGAATAATCTCTCTGTAAAGACAGAATATATAAGAGTGAACGGAACAGTAAAATAAAATAAAATTGTGCTACATTTGTAAGCATTACAGCTCAAACGCTCCGGCATTTTCCCAAAAAGACTCAAAATGGGTTCTTTTTAAAGCAAACGATCAATGAAAGATGTTTTTTTGTTTTGTCTTGAGAAAATGTTGATTTTTCAACTAAATATCTCTCTCTAACACACGTTTATATGAGCTACTGTCTCTTACACGACGTGTTTATATATTGGCCTGTATTTTCCTCCATATTGTAATTTTCTCTCATCTTCCCGCTTGAGCTACAAATATTAAGTTTTTATTTTTTTACGTTTTTTACACGTATATTTGCTCACAAGAAATGAACTACGAGATAGACAGTAATACATAACGATGATGTAGACCATAAAAAACAAGATATGGAAAATGGTCTTCTGGAAACCGGACAACACGAGACAAAATTGGCTTTGCTAAATTAAATGTAATTAAGGAGCGCTCGGGGGACGCCTGTGGCTCCGTGTGAGATGCGGGAAGTGGCGACGTGAGACATCCCGGATCCTGCTGCGGTGGATGAGCCGAGAGGAGCGAGGACAGCTGCCTTCAGCCGGGCTGGACACTCCTGAAGTGGGCAATGGACGACAGTCGTGCTGTGCGAGTCTGTCACAGCTGAGCAAGATTACCGATGAGGCTGTATCTAATCTCACATACAAACTATTCCCTGCCGACTGCACCGAGACACGGATCTACAGGTACATCTACAGGTACATCTACAAGTTATTGCGCTCCTGCAGCATCTCTGCACCGCGCAAATATTACATAAAGCGCAATTCTGTGTTTGTTTTCACCATATATGTTGGGCTTTGAGGCAGGTTGAATGTATATTTTGTCATGTATTACATTTCTTTGTCATGTTATGGCACAGATAATATTACAGCGTGCTGGTGTACAGTATAAATAACTGTAACATGAATCTAAAGCCACAGGTGTTGTTGTTAAAACTACAGCTGGTTTTCTACTCATTTCCCACGCATGCGCATAAACAGCAGGGTAGATAAATCATGCGTCTATACTGGCAGTCGATTATCTGAGAAAATATTTTATATATTTCTACTTTAAATTCACTAGGACCAGGCTAATACTAAAGCATAAATATTATATTAACATTCGGCTCATCATCGTCTAAACGTATACACAAACAAAAATACAATGGTATAAGTTTTCTAGTTCATTTTTTTGTACGTTACATCAATGTGTTATCTTAGGAATTTTTATCCCAATGACCAAACAAGACAGCAATCATATGTATGTGGCTTTTTTATTCAATAAAATACAGTACAAAAAAGTGTATTTCTTAAACATACAGGAACGCCCGTTTTAGTATTAATGCCGCAACCATGAGGAAATAGTCTCTGCTGCCCTCTGCTGGCCATTTGTAAAAAGAGAAGCGATTGAACACAAAAGAATTACAGGATTCCTACAGGTAAAAAACATCGTATTGTCTCCAGAATTTCTCCAGAAATTCAATGGGAAAAGCAGAGTGACATCCCATGTGATGTTTAGGTTATATAACCTTTTAGGATGTTGGATATAAACATCTCATATGAGCTTCACGTGAACTTTGACGTGTCAGTTTGTCATATCTGTTAAATCAAAATCCATTTCAACTATATACAACACCAAATTCACATTTATTAAGAAACCTAACAGAAACTAAGTCAAACAAAAGACATATTCATTAAACCTCCAGATGAGACACATAAGCTTGGGCGGGTGAAAATACTGACTAATTAAGAGCATAAGATGATGATGATGATACTGCTCCTCAGGAGTCATTAGGAAGCCCAAAGAGCTTGACCGTTCCTGCCTCTCTGTTGCTGTCATATTTGCCCTCTTTATCGTCGCAGGCGTACGCCAGCAGCGGCCTCTTTGGATGCCACGCGACGGTGAAGGTCGGAGACTCGCACTGAATCTCCCAGAGTTTCTCACCTACAGCAGTCACAAGCACAATAAAGAGGTACGAGTTAGTTCATAAAACAAATAGCAGCTTTTATGATCATTTGAAAGTGCGTCTCTGCTCACCGGTCTCCACTTCAGCTATGTCAATAAAATGATCCTCAGAGGCTGATGCTAACATTTTCCCATCGTGACTAAAGCTAAGTGTTCGCACGGGCCAGTCCAGTCTGTTGGAATAAAAATGATATGTAATATGAAATTAAAATATTACATTACTTTAATATTTTTACCAATTTCAATTAGACAACAGATCGATTACTGGAAAATTCTTCTACTGTAATTTTATCTACTACTTATAATAATAATAATAAATTTTTACTACTTTTCTATGTTAGCAAAATATATATATATATACATACATACATTTTTCTGCCCTACATTTACTATATTTTAACTTCTACATTCATTCATATTTAACAGTTTTAGCCCATTTCACTATATCTCACCAAAATAATCCTTCACATGAAACACAATACAACCCTGAACTCAGACTGACCTGGAGAAGCAGCGAACACACACCAGCTCCTCCACGTTCCACAGGCTGACCAGAGCGTCTGCACTTCCTGTGGCAAAATACTTCCCAGTGGGGTCAAACTTAATGCAGATGCAGTTGGACGGATGAGCGTTGATTGACTGAATGAGCTTGAGCTCAGGGTAACTGAAAGAGACATGAACATCATGTGCATCCTTATCACTATGACGACAGTGTAGTTCTGTGTGGTACAACATGGTGCTAGCAACACCAAGGTCATGGGTTCGATTCTGAATGAATACACAAACTGATTAAACATATACCCCGAGTGCATGTTACATTTACACAAACGAAGTAACATACCTCAGTATGTTAATGCAGCCGTTGCCGTTGGTCAAGAAGAACATGTCATTGTCATTGTTCCAGGAGATCTCATTGACCTCAAACTTAAACTGCTCCTCAGCACGCGGACGGTGCGTCTTGGCATCAATGAAAGTTACAACGTCGTCCTTGTTTCCTACAGCGATGGTCTGACCGTCAGGGCTCCAGCAGATGTTGATGTTCTCTCCTAAACACACACAAGCACTCACTGGTCAAATAACGTCAGACAGGAAGCGCATACGGTGCAGATAATGCTCAATGCGTCACCTTTGGTGCTGACGGTGGCCATGCATTTGGTGGTCCTCACATCCCAGATGCGGATGGTCTTGTCTCCGGACGCGGTGACGAACAGATCAGGGCTGGTGGGATGCCAGCACAGCTGATCCACGCTGTCTCCATGACCTCTGTAGTTGTTTTCCTTCACCTGAGGAACAAACAGCACACGTAGCAAAATTACTTCCAATAAGACCGATGCCTAGCTTACGGGAGCTACCAAAACCATAATATGCGCCATAGATAATACGGGTATTATTTTTATAAAGCTAGTTTGGTGTTGGGCACAAATAAGACATGGCAAAGATTTACTTCGTAAGCATATATTAAATTAATCCTATTAAACAAATAATATAGTGATTTTAACAGGTAGATGAGTTTATAAAAATGACTAACTAAATACATCAGGCGACGTTTGCCATCAAAAATGCCATCGATAAAAATAATAATAATCAGCATTGATGATTTTTATTTATTAATGAAAGACATGTAAGTGATGATGGACACACACACACACACACACACATACATACCAGTCGATCTTTTTCCAGGACAAACACGCTGGCGGTTTTATCAAACGATCCGGACGCCAGTCGCTTCCCATCGCAGCTCCAGGCCACTGAATGCACTTTAGCGTTGTGTGCGGGAAACTCTCGGCTTTTATTGTTGTTCTTGAAGAACTCCTGCATCTCCTGATAGTACGAGGACGCCATGTTTGCTGTTAGCTCGTCGTGTATTTCACAGCTCCATCACCGCTAACAGTTACTTACCGCCACCTAGTGTACGCTGGTGAGATGACGTCTACTTTTAAATATGAATCAAAAAGTACCACATTGCGACGATAATCTTTACCATGGTGAAACAGCTTGTTAGTACTACCCCTGCAGCTTATCAAAACCAAAAGCTCTCATATATCAGAAGTATAATTTTAAAACATCTTAATACATTAAAGTTCGTAGAACTTTCAAAAGAACGCTTTTGTTACAGAATGGAAATTTTAGGAAAACGTTCTGTTAGCTGAGATTACTGGACTTTTGTTGTATAAGCTTGGTCGTGCATTTTTAAGGGTTTGGTCATACATTTGTCTTGGTCGTATATTTGTCATAAACAAGTGTGTCATAAAAGTCGTATGTGAAAAAGTTGCATGCGTACGCAATATACAGCATGTCATTTGCCTGCTTAATATAACCAGTGCTCCTAATAAACTACTGGATCAGACAGTCCAGTATGCCCGTTCTCTACTCTTACCCCTCCTGCAGGCTCTCTTTCCTAGCGTCAGATCCAGTTGCATTGCCTGCTAATGTCCTCATATATATTTCATGGCACTCTTTGTAATGTTTTGCACTCTCTTTTGTTCAACTGCTCTTTTTAACTGGACCCAAAGAACTTTTTAGTTCACCGGCTACTGAGAACCAGTTTATCAAACAATGTGTGCTTAATCCCAACATGTTGTGTGTCTGAAAACACAAGCCTTTGTTTAACTGAGCACAGCGTAATATAAAGCACAAGATTAATGTTATGGTTCCGACGCGCCTTTTGTCAACAGAAAAAATACAGAGACGGAGAATAAGAATCTGTATTTTTATACGTTTATTTAGTTAAGTTGTAAAGATATGCAGAGGGGGGAATTAGATCGGGTACACTCAGTTTTTAAGCCTCAAAACACTCATTTCAGGGTCACACCAGCTCGCAGATATCTCGTACAAAATCAAGCCGACACTCCAATAAGGCGGTAAAAGAAGAAACAGTGCATACAGCATAAGGCAAGAACACATTCCAGAGGTGGTGAGACATAAAGGAGCAATTCAGAGTTCAAGAAGTCAACAGGTCTCCACAAAAAAGTGTAAATGAGTCACATACACGCGGGTTGTTTTCCGTTTGAACAGAATCCCTCATGATGACAGTGTGAAGAGGAAAAAAGAGTTTATCATAAAACATTTCAGGTTTTCTAACTGACAAAATCGTAACCACAAATAATTCAGCGTCTGCATTTATTGGCCGTGTTCGTGTTACTGCAGTTGTCGTAAAGCTGAATTATACGCGATGTTATCGAAATCATCACGTAAATATCAGTATGTTTACATCAGCCATAAAACAAGACAGCTGGGACGGCCAGAACTTCACTGTGGCATTATTATTGTCCACGTTTTAAAATGACTAATGACGGAGTCAAGAGGAGTCACAAGGCAAAGTGTTGCGGTTAAAGCCGCCTGTTCCTGTAATAATTACAATGTTACAATTTGCAGATGATATTGCATCAGAACTGCGTGTTGCAGCACGGTAAGCCCAAGATAATGCGGTCGCAATTTAAAGCCAAACTGTTCTTTTTTCCAGTGCATTCATGCAGTGCAACGTGTTGGAGACAGATGGAAGACATTGGTGGGTAGCCTCCATTATTTGATGATAATCATGTTCTCCTAACATCTAGGATGTACAGCTTCACATCCCCAAGAGGTGAGTGTGTCTTAAGAGGTAGACAGAACAGACCACCACTGTTCCTCTTTACAGGAAGTTCTTGTTCAGAAAAACACGCACGTGGTTTAGAATTGCATCGTTTGATTCATTTGGACAGCCGAGACCCTGAAAACTTTCATGTGCAATGCAGTTATTCTCTCAGGATTGTTTTGCTGCAATGTGTTAAAGGTGAAACGTGCCATTTCTGTGCCACTAGCGGACCAAACAGCATTGCTTTTTAATGACTCCCTCTATCTCCAATTGATCATACAAGCAGGCGGTCCCACCTCAAACTCACGCCATTGGCTGAGCCAGTTTTGTTCTGGCCAATCCGGTCGAGCCGCAAGCTGACTGCAATCGTGGTGAGACAAACCTTTCCATACAGTTTCCTCGCAAGTAATGCGACTCCGTGAATCTAAGATAAATCCAAAATCATAGCAACTATTATGCAGAACTAATCTGAAGTGTAAAAGTGATTGACAGATGTACCTAATATCTAAACACTCTGTTAAGGATCAAACGGCAGATACACTACATAAAAAAAAATCGGTCACCTGGTCGGACGCTTGTCAGATTTCTGTTTTCTTAATGTTTAAATGAGTCATTGTAATTAACCTCAGTTTCAAAAACTGCAATTTGTGAATGATGCAATTCCGAATGAAATGATGCAACTTTCCCTATAATCTAAATATGAATTGCTTTGTTCTAAAATTTGGAATAAATAAATTTAGAGATCATGGTTTTGTGCAAATAATTGAGCTGTCCTTGCAGTACAACGTGCTGTTAACAGTCAGCGTCTGTGCTGTGGTTTGCTGCATTGGGGCTTTGTGCAGAAGAGCTGATGGTGGCATGCAGGTCGCCACTCGCAGCTGTCTGGCCGATTCCGTTAGACCCCGCCCACTTCTCTGGATCTACCTCCTTCACATCACTGCAACACGTACAGCAAGCAGACGTGTCATTTTGACATTTAGCGCATTGTTTAATCAGTCTGCTGTGATTGGTGTGATTAGTGGTTGTGTCAATGCAGTCTTACCCCGAACAGCATCCGTTGGGGACGGCCTCAGGGGTCTCCTTGTCAGAGAAAGATCTGCGGACAGCGTCTTTGGACTCTGTGCCAGAATCAGAGATCTGCCGGGCCACAGCTGGCTCTCTGCCCGAGTCTGAGCTGGTTCTAGACCCTCGCTCACTGCCTGAGTGAGAGCTGCTGCCCGGCACGTCTGTGTCTTTGCCCGAGTCAGAACTGTGCCGACCGTTCAGACTGTTGGATGAAGAGACTTTACTCAGCTGCCCGTCACCTACAGAACAAGAGACGAACCGCCATTCATGACACGCTGGGAAGTTATTTAATGTGTCTTGCCATTTTCAACCTTATATTTCAAATGGTGCAATAAGTGATTACGGCATTTTTGCGTAAGACTTAATGTACGTAGTATATTTTAAATATACTTTAATTTAAACGTTACTTTAAAAACATCCAGTAATGTTAAGCAAACGTTACTTTAAAGTTACTTCAGACAAAACTTCCAAAAACATTACGCACTACAAATACTCTATGGAACTTTACACTGGCTGTAAAGTTTCGGCTAAACAGTTAGTTTTGTATTTAGATATGCTAACATCTTGCATTTTGAAGTATGTGAATGCTTAAAAATGAGTACACTAAATGGGATTAGTGCACGACCCCTGACCTCCAGCTTCTGGATCACAGGCCTGTTTGCGTCTCCTCCTCAGAATCACTTCCAGTTCACTGTCCTTCTTAGCATGAACTGTTTCCTGGAAGCCACGACTGGGACTCTTCTTCACTGTCTCCTACAGGTTCAGAAGCACAAGACAATGATTTCCACTCTCTACCTGAAGAACCGGTTTCTCATATGTTGCACTTTCATAACTAAGCAGACTCGACTGAAAAGCATCATCATTTCTCATCTCAGCATGATCATAGCAGACAAACACATGATGCTCTGCATTTCTCCAGTCCGTGAGATGGCAAACACTGCTGGTGGTGATGCATGACCTAATAAAGGTCCATCACAGCCCACATGGGTGAGGATTGGCAGAATGACATGCAGCAGTTCATCAGTAAAGTGTCAGAATGCCTTTCAGCTCTTCCATTGCGCTCTCCTGGTGCTTCTCCTCTGTAGCAGCTGCTGCTGCTGCTGCTGCTGCTGGACTCTGCTGCTGTGGAACAAAAACAGTGATGATTTAGTTCTTTCAGTTCATTCGTCCACATGACGCTGCTTTTACAGCTTATTGTGAAGCAGGCGATCTCTACAATCGTTGACTATAGGGCGAAGCTATTGATCTGAAGTTATACGGCTGCTCTGAGCTTCAGAATAATCATGGTGACTCGGTCCATCAATAATTTAAATACGATGGATTCCTGTTGTTCCCGTGCACTGACTGTACACAAACGCTTTAATGACCGGACCAGTCCTGAGGGACCATTTTCTGCAGGACCTCATGTATTGACAAAAACATGCTTAGCTGAGTTCCTTTGATTCTAATGGTATTTCTAGCTAACAGGGAATGTTCTATGAAAATTGGCTAATGTTCTTCAAAAGTTATCAGAAAATGTTTTGTGCATTAACAAGTTTTTTTATGTTATATAGTATATATATTAAAATGTTGTTAGTGGAACGTTTTTAAAACATTACAGAATTAAAAAGGTTTGAGTAACAATCTTATCCAAACAGTAGTGCAAATACAACACCTAAAGATTTATGTTTTTAACGTTCCGAGAACTTGTAAAAAAAAAACTTTTTTAACGTTTTTATTACTTAATGGAAAGATTAGGGAAACGTTCTCACAATCTAAAATTGTTAGCTGGGTTATTGATAAAGCTTGTTTATTAAAATGTGTGATTTGCAGAAGTACCTTTGTGCCAAACCTCTGCAGCGATGAGATGAATCCACAGAGCAGAAAAATATAACATTACAAACATACGCAGACAAGATACACAACCTTCATTCAACTCTACACTGCACTACAGGTCAAGATTAAGATGTTGTCAGAATCAAATTGATAATGCATTAAAATCCTACTTGAATTTTTGTAAATAGGAATTCAATTTGAGTTTGAGTGTATTTGATGTAGAACTGTAGAATTCGCGCCGGATTAAAATAGAATGCAATTCAGATATTCTGCTATTTACTTTTATTTTAGGAAAAAACAGTGAACTGAACTGACCTTAGTGTCCTGACCTTTGACCGGCCTGAGAACCACCCCGTGTTTAATTCTCTCCATCATTTCATTGACCGCTTTTACTTTGACATCGTCCACTGCTTCATTTACTGCACCAGACAGAAATCTATCAGGTCCAATGAACACAGGTACCACTAACAGAACAACAGAACAACATGCACTGTAGAGAGAGGAGGTAAATCACCTGGGGCTTGCTCCAGTTTGGGGGATCCTTTGGCCCCCTTGGAAGATTTTCTCATTATTGCAATGAGAGAGCTACAGCACAAAGCGAGATTAGATGCTTTAATAAGGATAAAAATACAGATATATGTAAACGATTTTGACGGCTGAGAACAGCAAGATTTGGGTGCAGTAAAGTGGAGCGTTACCTGAGGGGGTTGCAGCGGGAGGGAGGAGGTGGGGGAGGAGGA
>JAZGTJ010007250.1:0-23226 GCA_036877575.1 Botia almorhae
CATCAGACAGCCAGGGAGCAGAGGGAGTGGCGCGGGCTGGCCTAGATGCTAGTGGACAAACTCTGTCTAGACAAGATGTTAGAGTAGAGCAGAGTGTGTTAGTGCGTTGTTAGCATCAAGTGAGAGGAGTTTGTTAGGAGGAGGGAGTGCGGCTGAGACTATAGTGGAAAGTCTGGTGGGTGTGAGTGAACGTAGGTTTTTACGAAAAGAGACTTGGGGTGGGGTGTGGGTGGGTTCGGGGGTGATTTGGATTTTAAGGGTGAGGAGGAAATGATCCAATGTGTGTAGTGGAGTGACCAATGTGTCAGTAGCAGAGCAGTGTCTAGTGTAAATGAGATCGAGCTGGTTACTGGTAATTTAGCAAACTATTCACTGGTTTTGCATGATTCATGGTGTAGAATCATATTTTGAGTGGAGCTTTTTGGAGTTTGTTCAGATCAAATGAGACTCAACATAATTTGTGTTGTTTTAACCAAGTTTCAAGGAGAATGGTGGCCATCTTAGGGGCAATAGAAGCCAAACAGGTCAATTGTCAAACAGGTGGTCTTTTTGGAAATACACAGTAAATTACACTTTCCAAAACTATTTGAAAATACAAAAACCTCTACATATGTATTTTTGATCGTTTGGTTTCAATATATTTTATTTTGCTGTTTAGATTTACAGATTGTTTTCAAGTTTTTTATTTGATAATATTGTTACTGCTAATTTTTGCCCTTGTCGTTTTTAAGTTTTAGTTAACAATAAAAATGTATTTCAACCTTAACAGGCTTCAACGTTTTTGATCTTTTAATGTCAAAATAATTTACGTCTCCCACTAAAATTAAAATCACCCCTAGATTTACAGTAAAAAAAAAAATTAACCCAAAAACTTGCATTCAGAATTAAGGGATGTGCAAAAATAATTTAATAGTCGAGTATCTGTAAAAAAAAAAAAAAAGATATATAGGCAACTCTTTGTAACCTTACTCACTTAAATCTCGCTTATAAGAGTGATGAGAGGTGATGCATGTGCTTTTGGTATATCCAGGGTTGGCATAATTTCGGTATTTATTGGCATTTTCTATTCTTGTCAGAGTAACATCCAGATGAGAATCTGCTCTTTTGCTAGAAAGAAAATTTAAAGCTACATATTTGTGCACTGTGCTTGTGGAACCGGGATGTAACAAATGTTTGTGCGAAATCTGTGCAGGTAGCTTGTTTTCTAAGAGGCTTACAATTTTACTACATTTACCTATACATGTTTTTCTGTCTCTTAGAAAAATACAAAAATACAACTGCCAAACAGCCAAGCCACTTTACAAATCTGTAGACATGAAGTATTAATACTGTTGTCCTAGGCAATGACAAAGCCAATCATAACGGTAGCTATTTAATGACAAGCATCATTTGGCGCTTTTGAAAAATAAAATATAAAAAATGATTTTGCAAGTATGACACTTATTTGTGCATATGTAACTTATAAACATCACTTTCACAGACATGATACTATACTGTTGGCTTACCTGTAGGCCCTTAACAAAACTTTGAACAGAGAAGTCATGGTAGAGGAAAATGCCAATCAGCATCTGTATCACCCTACCACTGAGCTTAAATGGGAACTGGGAATTCAGAATCAGCTATAAAGGACAAACACATGCCATTAGAGTAATACAGAGATAGAAGTAATGTTGTACTGAAATGCTCCATTACACAGAAGCTCAACTGACCACATTTAGTTTGAATTTTGCACGATACTGAAACATTAATTTAAAGTAACAGGTTACCCAAAGATGAAAATTCTCACGAACCTCATGCCATCCCAGATGTGACGTACTCTCAGCTGAACATCTTAAAAAATATGCCTTCTCTATAGTGCAATAAAAATGGGAGGACACATACATAAATGTCTTTAGACATGTTTTGGGTCGTGTTTTTTTCCCACTGTATCAGCAAATAAAGAGAATGTTTGTTTTTGGGTAAACTGTTTTTTAATTTACAAGTCACTGGTGTTATTTACCTTGTCAAAGACAGAAGTCAAGTGCTGAGTACATGAGAGAGAATGAAAGACCTCAATGCAGAGCAAAGATGAGACAGAATGAGGCAGCCTGTGTTGAATAGTGCTGGGTGACGTCGCAATGCCAAAGATGAAGATGAGTGGAAGCTCCTGAGTGTACTGACTGTAAATAAGAAATAATATTTTTATGATTTAAAGATTGTTACCAAATTACTTAATTTCTGTTAGTTAGATTTAAATGTTGACCATTTGTCAGTGTTAAGATTTTTCAGGTAAAAAGTACTGCAAGTACTGTAACAATATTATTCTATCGAAGTGTTTCTCTGCATTCATCTAGGCCAAACTTCAGGCCAATAACACAGGTTTTATTTTGTAATACCATCCCAACAGGGAAGCATGGTGGAAGCAGCATCATGCTGTAGGAGTGTTTTACAACAGCAGGGACTGGGGGATTTACATTTACATGCATTGTAAATTCTGTTCCAAATAGCAAGGACCCTCTTGGTGCTCCACAACATCACAACAGACTGCTCACATAACTGCATGGATCATACGTAAATATCACTAACAGACCAGAGACCTTGGCATTAGTGTATTGTCAGTATATGCTTATCTGAGTTTCCTTTGACATTACATAGCTAATTATCAGATGTAAAAATCTTCAGTTATTTGTTATATATTACAAAGATCAATTATTAATCTTTCTGCCATACAATCACTTGAATTTTCTATTCTTTGCACTTTTTTTCATCTTTACTATCCATACTATCTTATATTTAGCAGTTCTTATTCCTGTACATCTTTTGGTAAATTCTATTTTATTATAACAATGCTTTCCTTTTGTCACGGTAATACAGTAAGAGACTCTACAAGTTCTCACAATTTCCTCAACTTTACATATTTTCAATTTACTGAATGGCCCATTTGGATCAATCTTATACTGGTGAAAGTTAAAATGTAAAATTCCTTTGCTGGTGCCCCAAGGAGGGAGAGGTCATCTAACAAACAAACACACACACGCACAGTGATGTGTGACCAAAACTCACAAATAGATCTAGTGCCCTGTGTGCAGCATACAACACAATTGGTGCCCCATGTGAAGATCACTACAGTCTTATTTGTTTCTTGCACACAGCCTCAGTATGACTTTAAAACGGTGCATTACAGTCATGGCCAAAAGTATTGTCAGTGACATACATGTTGTGCTACTGATATGATGAATGGTGTTAGCCTGCCATTTTGAGGCAGGGCCAAAAAACAGTGAAATTTCTTTGTTTTTGTGAAAAGTTAATTTTTTTAATCCAATTAAGTTTTTTGCAATAGACCATTATCATACGTCCTACTTCCGGGACCATCGCAACACAGTCAAAACTAATGGCTGAATCCTCTTGCCGGTGTTATTGCAGAATACCGGGCTGCTCTAATTCTAAACAACATCCCCATTATCTCAATTTTCAGACACAAAAAGAACTGAGGAAATATGGGTGGGACTAATACAGCGGGATAAAGGTCTTTCTTTAAAAATAATATGCGGGAGTATGTTCATGTGCAGTATGCATTTCTAAACTGATGATGTCTATTTCCTACAGTGACCATTTTGAAGATTTTTTGCTAAATTTATGTTTACCTAGTGGAGAACTTCTGAAACACTGCAATAAGTTTGTGTCCAATACTAAACAAAGAAGAGCACAAATGCTTTTAATGAAAGTTGTTTCAGTGAGTAGGGACTAAAGTATGACTTTAGGGTTAAACCTTCCGAACATTTAGCAACATGTAGTTTATAGGGCTACTCGTTCTTTCGTATTGACCAGCAGCAACTTGCCTGTACTAATACCTCTCTGTTCACTATATCTGACACTACATGCAAAGGGAGGAGGAAACGTACCACAGTCTATTGGCAACTGCTAACTTTAAACTTATCCTGCTGAAAGTTAAAAAAGTTAGTCTTGATTATGAACAATTGATAAAATGACATGAGTAGGCTTTGCGTTAGCATTTATTTCTTTAGACTGTGCAAACTGATTAGAAACGGCTTACAGGCATACAATTTATTGCTTAAATTCTGTAACTCGACATAATGTTTTAGAGGTTACTTTATTTGGGCTACGTCAATGTTAGACAAAACATTTAACAAATTGTCATCAGATGGTGTTTATCTACGTGGCTACACAATAGTCATGCCAGACGGAAAAGAATTTGAGGCCTATAAATTGAGCTTTAATTTAGCACAAGCAGCAGAATTAGTAGCATTAACAAAGGCCGGCACACTAGGAAGAGTGTAAAGATGCACACAAAACTCAAAATATGCATATGGTGTAGTACATAACTTTGCCAAAACATGCAGAATTTCAATTTCTGATGGGAAGTCCATAGTTCATAGCGCATGCAGACTTGGTAAGCGACTAATTGGCTGCAGTTCAATTACCAACCGAAGTGGCAATAGTAAAGGTCACATGACAGGAAAAGATCAGACAGCAGTACGTAACAGATATTCAGATGAAGCAGCTAAAAAAGCAGCAGTTCAGGGTGAACAATCTCCATTCCAGACTAAACAGACAACACAGGTAGCTATGATGTCACACATAGCTTATCTGGATGATACTGACATCAAGACAGTACAAAGTCAGCCAACAGAAGCAGACCTAAAGAACTGGAGTGAGAATGAACGTGCAACAGACGAATCTGGAATATTAGTGACCAATAGCACGCTTTGACAGAAATGCGTAGCGGACATCACATTATGTAAAGATGTGGAGTGTCAAAATTACAGTCCATATCAATGCATCATTCAGTATCTATGCATTGTTACACCCCTGCTAAATCATGCTAGCATCATGTTAAAACTTGCTATCATCATCATGTTAAATCATGCTTGCATCATGCTTAATGTCAGCATCATGTTAAAACTTGTTAGCATCATGTAAAAATATGTTAACAACATTAGACAAGCTGGAATGATCTAGACAAACTGAAAGATTTATCTTTCAATGTATAACCTTCAAACTACAACTTTCAAATGTCAAACTTTTTAAACTAATTTACACTTTTAGGCCACTCTGTGTTAAGCCAACATACAGTTTGTCTTTAAACTTCACTATCTAGCTATCTATTTGTTTTATATCACAAAAAGGGGGTAAATTAGTTTGACTTCACATAGCACTCTTAAGTAGAAAATTTTATCAGGCTTAAATGATGAAAAAAAATCAGAAAAAGATTTTGTAAACAAATCTTATGTTAATAAGTGGTTACAATTATGTATAAAACTAAATTTAAGATACCACCAAAGAAAACTTCTTACATGCTTCATAATTTAACTTGACAAACTAATTTCACCTGCAGATAAGGATAAAATCCTGTAAAGCTTGCAGGTTGAAAGCCTCAAAATCTTTGAAGATCACGACAATAGGGCAACTCCAGGGCACGGCCTTATTCTTCAGGGCACACTTCTGCAAAAGATCAATAAATCTAAAAACTGAAAAATAACTTGGTACATAACAATAAATAAGGGTCAATGTCACATAGCAGTTAAAATTTAGGTGTCCAGGAATTATACAGTTTACCAAAAAACTTGGGGGGGAGGGGGTTGGGAGTACTGAACATGGACTATGGCAAAATCTGTTGGACATTAAGATGTTTTAACTATAAAAAGAGGCATTTACCAACTAACAGAAACCCTGGCACACACATACAGACTACAGTTTAAGAAGTAACAACCACATTTAAATAAATCTCCTAAATTAATGTTTTGTGTATTGCAGGTATTTGGGTATATTTCCAAGATAAAACATTTGGATTTACTTAGAAAAACAGCACACAAGAAAAAGGAAAAAAACTATCAAGAAACACTGACATCAAACTCATACATATTTCCCTGTGATTTCACTTACAGAAAAAACACAAATCTCTGCAGTGTGTTTAAATATGTCATTAGCAACTGATTTTTAAAGCTGCAATATGTAACTTTTGCCTCTCTATTGCCACCTCTGTTCAAAAAGTCAAACAAACATTTCCCTCATGTACTTGCTCAATAACTGCTTGTGTATTTTTAAGCAAAAAAGAATGGATTGCAGCTTTACATTCAATTTCATACACACTGCATAGAATTTTAAGGGGTTCAATGTGAAGTGCTGAAACATTATTGTAATTATGATTTTTATTTCATATTCCGCCTCAAAACTGGTCATGCAGATCAAACCGTAAGCCCTAGTGACTTGAAACTTGGCCAGATGGTAGGTCTCAAATTGGGGAGATGTTGGCAAAATATGGCCCCAAATGTATGTCTAATGATTAAGTTATTTAGCAGGATTTTCAGACACCTGCTAAATAACTCCTAATAGCCTCCTAATATGCAAATGTCCTAAAGCACTTAAATCCAGATAATCACTGCTTGCAGCTATATTTGTAAATGTAGCTGTTACTACCTGCATTTTTCAGGAGTTAATTTGGTTGTGGAATGCAGTTGTCACTCCAGTAAAAAAATACAGAATTAAGCACTAAAAGTTGAAGCCACAACCAGCTTTAGCGAGTGTATTTGGCCATAGTAAATATGGAAGGACAGAATCTACCTTGAACTTCCACTACATAAACTAAATATTATAAATATTATATTAAAAATATCAAATATGAGCCAATTACTGTAGTTTACCTGCTGCTACAAGCACATAGGTTTCCAACTTCATATACATATTCAGGAGAATATTTTTTAAATAGTTAAAAATTGTTTATCTTCTCGTACCTTAACAGTCTTGTACCACTGGCAAAGAACACTAAAACTACATTGTGCTCTCTGAGGCAGAGCTGTATCATCCTCTTGCTCTTCATCAAGAGACACTCCTCTTCCCATCAGCTGCTCTAGAACTCTCTGAATAATAAGCTTAACAACTAACAAAGAAATATAAATGTTACAGATGAAGAAGAGACAGAGGAAAAACAAAACCTGCATTTAAGACAGCGTATGTATAAAGGGTGGGTGAAAAGTAACCATATTTCCAATACAAATTTATTAAAATGGTGTAGGATATGAAGTGGCGTTTGGGATATTGCTGAGAACCTCTCGTAGCTGATGCCTGTACTATCAACAGAGAAAATATGAAATATTTGTAATGCCTAGTTACATTTCACCCACCCTGTATATGAGATCTGAGTATATAAATTTATACAGACCTGAACACTCTTTGGCTTTAATTGACACAACAAACGGGGTGACAGAATCTTGAAGGATATCACAGAGACTCCGAAACGTCATAGAATGATCTGGTACATTTACCCCTAGAAGGTTATAAAAAGCCATTTCATTTTAAAAGGGTCAATAAAAAGCAGAACTAAATGCAAGGTCACTAGGACACCGGTCACAGCTAAAATATCATACCATTTTTCCAAATCTGCTATTTATGCTGGAGCAAAGATTATAGATAGCAATTAGATAGGTACATTTTCTGAAGAAAATGTGAGTGGTGTTTGTCGTGGCAAAAATCAGGAATATTTAAACAATGTCAACACAATTTAGCATGATATTACCATGTTTTAGGATGAAATTACATGTTGTTACAATGACCTAGCACAATGTTAGCATGACCTAGCAGTAAAATAGTAAAATACTAAAATATGGCTTATTCATGATGTTAGGAGGTTGCTAGGGTGATCTAAATGGTTGCCAGGGTGTGGTCAGGAAGTTGTCAGGGCAATACCTAAAGCCCACTGACAGCCTGAGTCAAATAACCCCACCCACATCTCTACAGTGTTCTAACGCTAAGATATGGCTTATTCATTTTATTATATGGTTGCTAGGGTACAGTAAACTGTTGCTAGGGTGTAGCTAGACAGTTAACAAGGAAAAACCAATAGACGGATGTGTGTGTAAATTAAAAGAGCCAGCTCCCATGTCTCTATGATGTTCTGGTGCTGAGATATAGCTAATTTATGTTGGTTGCTAGGCTGCTCAAAATGGTTGCTAGGGCATGGCTAGACAGTTTCCATGGTAATTAATTAAGACTACTTGGCAGTCTGAGTCAAAAGAGGCAACCCACTTGCCTCTATGATGTTCTGATGCGTCTCTCCTTTTTAAATGGAAGTCAATGGGGTGGTTGTTAGGGACTGAAACTGTTTGCTAGGGCGTGGCTATGAAGTTGAAATGTGACCATTTGTTGCTGCTTACTAAGTATGCAAAAAATATTCAAGTAAACAACATACCCAGCATTAAAGCAGCTGTGGGGATTTCACTTGCTCCCTGTCTCCAGACATTAGATGAGTAGCAAAGTTCATGCTTTTTAATGAACTGTGCAAGATTCTCTAGTACCTTTTTATTCAACTGATCTTGTATAACCTGTGGACAAAATATTTATTAAAGAATGAAAGAAACAAGTAACATTGAGAAATAGCCTTTTATTTTTAATAATTTTTAATAAAAAGAGCTAAACTCTTTTCGTTTCTTTTTTTTATTCATTTATAAATTTAAAAAGGATTGTACAACTAGACATGAATTTTACATGTGGATTGGCCTGATATGACTATTTCTAATATCTGATTAACCATTTTTAATATCTGATGCATACCACTTCAGATTTTGATAAATATGATACTTTTTCCTATTTTATTTTTTTATGCAGGAGCAAAGATTACAGATATTAAATATAGCTGCAATCAGCAATGACGGGGTCAAGCCCATGAGTGGCACTATGGGAAGCATTTAATGAGATTAAGAAAAATAAGATTAGAAAAAAATATTTAAGGAAACATGGGTAAAACCCATTAAAGCACAAGAAAGTGATTTATAATTTTCGGCCAGCAGGGGCAGATTATTTTAAATTTTAATGAAATTCAGTTCATGCCTGTGATGACGCGTACCAAGTTTCATGTCAATATACCAAAGCGTGGCTAAGATACAGCCTTATATTTATTTTTGCACGCTCTTTGTCGTTTTTTGTTTCTAGCCCTTAAAGTGCATTCACACCGGACGCGAATAAAGCGGCAAGCGCGAATGATTTACATGTTAAGTCAATGCAAAGACGCGAATTGCCATCCTGCGGCGCGGAACGCGCGAATGCTTGAATGAAGCGGCGCGCATTGAGCGTTCATTGAAATATCTGAACTTTGGCGAAATTCCGCACCACGGTAACCAATCAGGAGCTCGCTCTAGTAGTGATGTGATCAGTAAGCGGAGGCTAATTTTTTTAACAAAGATGGAGGAGTCGGTGAAACTCACCAAGCTGGGTGCGCCTCTAAAGGATCTGATGGACCCAGAAACGACGCCGAACAACTTAAGACATTTTTCAGCCTTCCACAAAAAAATAAAGCGCAGCTACTCTCTCAGCAAAATCCATGTCAGTCATTTTGCAACGAACAGACTGGCGGCCAGGCGGCAGAAGCCCCTCCCATGACGCGAATTCACGTCTGTTGTGAAGTGATTTGCACGCACAAATGACACAAATTTTACCGCGCGAATCCCATGAGTAAACTTAAATGTTCAAGCGTTCAACTACGCGCGAATAGCGCGTTTTATTCACGCAAGCCGCATCCGGTGTGAACGTGCTTTTACGGGTCAACAGTTATTAACACAAATGTAAGTGAATGTTTGGACAGTTGGTGGTGCTAGAGGGATTGAGTTAGGGACTCCAACATTGGTGTGGTTAATGTTCATACTGTCCTCTATCAGTGTGCCAAATTTCATTACTTTCCTATGTACGGTTTTATGGGCTGCCATAGACTTTAAGAGCGGAAGAAGAAGAAAACTACTGAAAACAATAGGGGTCTACACCCCTACAGGGCTAGAAGGTATTTGCCTGCCTTTGTGCATGGATAAAGACCTGCAAAGCTGTGTTATAATTTTGTGGCCCCTTCAGCTTTACAGAAGGAACATTTTGGGTTGCAGTATTACTAGAATCCAGAGTGCATCCTGCTTTTTGTTTAAGCCATCTTTAGCAAAAGACTATTAGCTTAACCTTTTAAGCCAAATGATAACCACAAGGGCATCAATTTGTGTAGGGACGTGTCCCTACCAATATCCAGCGACCACTGAATTGTCCCTTGCAATAATTTCAGACAAACAATTAAACTATATTATTATTAGCTTTGCTTTTTTAATCGTACATCCCACACATCTATATAAGATTGACATTGCATTCAGTTGTATGAAGCCCCAAAGCTCTTAACTAGAAACTATTTGCCTCGTGCAGGGCATCGGTAAATGAGGGAGAAAGCATTCTTATACCAACAGCTTTATGCAGAAAAAGTCACGCCACATGTTGATTTGTGGACAGTGCACTTTATTGATACTTGACAATCCCATATTAAAGAGATTAGTTGTAATATGACATGAATAAACATACAGTACAATGTGTTCATAAAGACTGTTTGAGTAGCTGTATGTGCGAGAGAAACTCGCTGATCCAGCATAAAACCTACTGAAAAACTGTCAAAATGTGGTTGGCTGTGAGTGACATCAGTTCCCAACAGGAACACGCCCCATAGTACAGTCCCGCCCCTTACATTGATTGACAGGTTTGTGTAATGGCATCATAATCGCAAATGCAAAGAGAATTGCGATTGCTTTCGAGTTTTGGCACACTCAGTACGCAACGACAAGGAAACAGAAAACAGCTATTGCAATTCAAATATGACAGGGCCGTTGTTGTTAGATGGCGACGCAAAACTGGACAGTTAATGAAACCACAATGTTGCTCAGTGTTTTAAATGTTAATTGTGTTTTAAAAAAACTTAAAAAGAAGCAATGGTAATAGAGTGGCTGCTAGTATGGTACGGCGGGAAACATGTATTCGTGTACTGTGCGCATGTCAAAAGATCAAATCTGATTCTAAGCATGTCAAACGCACATCAACCGATTACTTTATTCAGCATTTATGACTGCGCTCGGATTCATCAATCTTATTGATTTCAATACAAATGAAACAAAAAGTGTCCATGTAAACGCAGCTACTGAAGTCTAGCTTTGGCGCTTTCATTCTCTCCAGCAGCGAGTTGACACACAGCACACGTGACCGCGTCTCAATCGCTCTGGTTAAATAGTGTTAGTAAGATGCGAGTGCGTAGCCGCGACCGGCTTTGGTTGAAAAAGAACAAGGCACAAGTGCTGTCTGCAACTATTTTAGATTTGAGGCAAATGAACACAAAAAGGCAAGACACAAGCAAGCCAATATGCAAGCGTTGTTACAAAGCAGTGCTAACACCACTAATTTAGCAAAGCACCTGAAAGACAGACATTTTAACATTACTGAAATATTAACCAAGATGGCCAAGTATTGTTGCTGGTGAGTGTCCTCATGTCGTTCCAGTGAGGTTTGTTTTCGCATGTGATGCACCTTTGCGCATTCGTGTTTACTATAGTGCTCTATTTGTGCGTTGATCAATAAATATATGTGAATCCAAAATTAAAATCTGTTCATCATATAAATGTTAATCTATTAGCCAACATTAATAAACAATGAGCATTTGTATTCTGTAACATTTGTTACAGTATTTATTAAACTTAAATAACATCAGTTAACAAAAATACAATGGTACATCATAGCTCTTGTGGCAGTTTTTCCCTGTGATATTGAAAATGGTATCAAATACCAATATTTTTCAAGGTATGGTATCGAAGTTAGAAATTCCAGTATCGTGACAACACTAGATGCAATTACAAATGGATTTTGCATTTTCTTTTAAAATTTGGCAAACACTGTATGTTCTCATAAACGAAAAAGAAAACAATTTGCATTTGCATTTGAATTGTGTCACAACTTTTACACCCACAAATAAAAAACACAATTTGCAAATGCTTTTTAAAACTGTCCTCAAAAACTTTCCATAGCTTTTTGTTTGTCTGAGAGTCGGGTTTTTCCTTTAAAAAGCAAATTGCATTCGTTTGCAAAAAACTGTGTTTGGTTGTTTAGTTTTATCTCAAATTGAGCCAAAGGGTTAAGTTTTGATATCTGAGCTCTGTAGCACCTCCTAACAGTTTATTCATTGCAGTTTACTCATGGCTATGTAGCGCCAAAAGTAAATGTGTAGTTCTAATTAATTTACATTTTAATAAACATAATAATATAGAAAAAAATGCCATATTTGTTTTTAGTTATTTCCCAACATTAATAAAAAAGTATGAACGCAAAAGCACACGGGTCCATTTGCAATAGGGAACGCAGTACCACGTACCTCTGTGTGTATCTGAACCTTTTCCCATAATTTTTGACAGATGCTAAAGCGATCCATGCCAGTATCATCACTGTCATCCAACAAATTCCCATCTAAATATGATAAACGACAATGCTGATAATGTTTGGAAAAAACGAAATTAAAGCCTTTTTTAGGTTTAGAAAACGATGATAACTTACCAACTGCTTTATGTAGTTTTCTTTTTTTAGACGTGGACTTGAAAACAAAACATCCCTGAAACAAATAGTATATCACAAAAATATAAAATATACACTCACAACTATTCTATTAAGCTATTGAAAATTCACACGACAGTTAATAGCTGCTGTATATTACTTTTGACACTGAGGAAGTTTCACTCATTTCTGCTCTTCAAGAATAACTTTAAGAAAACAAGACACCGCGTGTTTCTGCAACCGTTTTTTATTGCTGGTATTCAAGGCCGGTTGCCAACCGACTTTTGGTGCATTACTGCCACCAATTGTACTGGAGTCTATATAGCAGCTACGGCAACAGTTGGCGTATTCCAGAGCTCAGGGTTAACTGTCGCGTATCCCCTAGTGGGGTATTTCAGAAAGATTATGCGACAGTTCCAGGTTATGTTTCAAGGTTAGTTTTTTTCAAGTAAACGTCACAAAACTTTGGAAGTTGTCGACATCCAGTGGACGCGGAAGCATATAATATTTTTATTTTAAAGCATTTTGTGATTTTTTTTGTCAAGCCAACATTGTTATTGTGTTTCACTTGTGCCAAAAATGTGTCGACTGCGATGGTACTACACATTTGTCTACGTCCACTGTCATTGCCAATGTTTGCCTGCTTTTGGTATGCGTGTATGTATGTGTCGTCTGCTTATATCGCCAAAATATGTTGTCCTCCCCTATCTTATAGTAAGATAATGTCTGTTTAAATCGAGCCAGCTGATTTTTGAATTAATAAAATATTTAACTGATCACTTTGTGGCTTGGATTAAGCGGATTCATTCTACACGTTTTGTAATTTGTTTACTATTTTTCCTCAACTTCCTCTTTAATTACTTACCTTATCTAGCCTTTCCAAACAATGTGTAACTTTTAATATTATAATATTTTGAAGAATACAAAACGTCATATATGGTTAACGATCTGAATGCTTGTCTTATTACTTGCACATTCTTACTACTTAACTCGTGTTGCTACATACAATTTATATATTAGCCTACAGAAGCATGTTATATTAAACACAAAACGCACTTACGCATTGTTTATTTATAAAATGTAAACATAAACTGAACTGCTTACCTTTACAATGAAGCATTCATAAAGTTAATAAAAATAGACAGAGGCTAACTGACACAGCTATATCACAGACTATGAAATGGACTCAATAATAATTACCTTACAGTTTTCTTTTTTCTATTATTTTGTTACTTCTTCATTTTGTCTGTTGTTAATACCTCTTTGGTAAACAACATGCCTCATTTTGTAAATTTAATAACTTTCCAAAAATGAAATATCCTCCCTTCTGGATCTAAGAGTGTTGAACAAACATATGAAATACAATTTCAGAATGTTAACGCACGCCACTCTCTTGCTCAATTGTTTGGAACGACTGGTTCACATCAGTTTTTTTACATAAGCATTTATCCTCTGCACAGGAAATTCCTTCATTTCGCCTACCAGGGCATATGTTATGAATTCAGCACTTTCTCTGAGCCAGAGAGTGTTCTATCTGTGCGCTGTGTCTAGCCTTGTTGAGAATATCAGGTCTCAAGATCTGATTGGCTGATCATAGCTGATTCCAGAGATTTCCCCTACCCCCATGTCTGATAACTCCTACTTTAGCCAGGGTGAGAGAACAGGGCCTGACTCTGGTTCTCATAGCACCCAGGTGTTCCCGAGCTCCATGTTCCAGCCTTTGGGCCTAGCCTGTGAGAGGGCAAACTTAAACACCCCATGTGATATTGCCACTATTCAGAATGCCAGGGCCTCTTCCACATGCTCCCTGTATGACTGTGAGTGGCTTGTATTTGAGAGCTGGTGTGATGGTCATCAGATAATTTCATATCAGTGCTCGGTCTCTGATATATTATGCTTTTGGTGACCGTCCTCTGGCTGTCAGGGCCTTATGGTGAGTGTATTGGGCAACCGGGGAGCTATCCATATCTCCCATAGGTATGTCTTAAACACAAGACAACGAAAGAGAACAATAGGTTACTGTCTGTAGCCCTGGTTCTCTAAAACAATGAGTGGAGAGATCCACCAAGCCCCAAAACGTCCCTTTTTATTGGCTAACTCAAACCAATAAAACGACTTTGCTAATTCTTTTACTGTAACATAAAATCCCATTAAAACTAATGATATTTAATGAAGAAATTGTCCAAGAGTTTTAACAATAATTCATACATATGCATAAAAAATTTTATTTCTGCACGCCTGCGATTTCAGCCAACCTGTCTCTTCATCTTCTTAATCCAGGTTGATGTGGCAACCATTACTCCATCCAAGACGGTCAAAAGCCTTGGAGTAATGATTAACAATCAACTGAGCTTCTCTGACCACATCTTTAGAACCGCTCGTTCCTGCAGATTCGCACTCTACAACATCAGAAAGGTCAGACACTTCCTATCAGAAGATGCAGCACAAGTCTCAGCCATCCATCAGAATGGATGAGTCATTAGCCATTTTTAAGAAACAACTAAAAACTTGATCTTCTACTTGGGGACAAAAAAAAACTTTCTTATACTGTGTTGGAAAACCTAAACCCTGTGTATAGCACTTATACACTGTTGTCTCTTATTGTAATCGAAGTTGCTTCCTGTCCTCATTTGTAAGTCGCTTTGGATAAAAGCGTCAGCTAAATGACTAAATGTAAATGTAAGTCCTTGTTCAAGCTCTTGTTCTCTCCAGACTGGATTACTGCAATGCTCTCCTTGCAATGATTCCGGCTTGTACTATCAAACCCCTGCAGTTGATCCAGAACGCAGCAGCTGAAGTGGTCTTTAATGAGCTTAAAAGAGCACATGTCACTCCGCTGTTCATCCCGTTGGACTGGCTGCCAGTAGCTGCTTGCATCAAATTCAAGGCTCTGATGTTTGCATTCAACGTGACTACTGGATTCGCACCTCCTAACCTGCTCTCACTTCTTCGCATTTATGTGCCCTCCAGAAACTTGTGTTCAGCTAATGAACGTTGCCTTGTGGATCTATTCCAAAGAGGGAAGAAATCACTTTCCCGGACTCTTACTTTCACTCTGCCCGGTTGGTGGAATGAACTACATAACTCTATCAAAATGGCTAAGTCACTAGCTGTTTTAAAGAAATGACTAAAAACTATTTCGTCTTCACTTCCTTAACTAATCAACTAACATACTGCCACTACCTCTACTTCTACTTCTTTTACTGTGGCTTCTTACACTGTGTTGGAATACCTGAGACCTGTTTATAGCACTTATTGATTGTTGCTTTTATAGTTGTTGAAATTGCTTCCTTGTCCTCATTTGTAAGTCGCTTTGGATTAAGCGTCTGCTTAATGACTAAATGTAAAATGTAATGTAATGTAAATGCTGTGTCCATAGCAGCAAGACGCCCAGTCATCCAGTCTCCGCTATATCTTCTCCGGTTAGCCCTAGGCTCGCCTTCCCAGGGAAGTTTAACAGAGACCCCTCCAGATGCAAGGTTTTTTGCTACAATGCTCACTTTTTGTTTCCAACAACCTGCTCTATACCCTACGGAGAGCAGCCATATAGCGTTTGTCTGCTCTCCACTGATGGACAAAGCCTTGGATTGGGCTACTGCTCTGTGGAAAGCCGATGGATCTATGTTTCCCACTTTCGACTCGTTTCTTCGCCATTTCAAGGAAGTTCATGAGCATCGGAGGGGAAATCACCAGGTGAATTACTACTATCTCTCACATAGGAGAGACAAACTGCAGCGAAGTACGCACTGTCTTTTCATACTCTAGCCGCCCAAACCAATTGGGTGGAGGATACCTTGCCCGCACCGCTCTGAGTTCATGTCCATTTCTGAAAATGCTGTTCCCCCTGAGCCAATGCAAATTAACTATACTTGTCCGGTGATGAACGTGAACATCGTTTCCGGTCAGGTCTATGCCTCTACTGTGGGCAATCTGGTCACCAGAGACGTAACTGTCCCGTTCGTCCCGTCTCCTCTCAACCTACGATGAGTGTCGCTTTATCATCTATTAAACCAAGTAATGTCATTCGAATTCCTCTCTCACTCGTCTATAATGTTACAATAACAACTTCTAATGTTACTATAACAACTTCTGCTTTAGTAGATTCGGGAGCGGCAACTAATTTTATTTCTCTCGAGTTTGCTTTAATAATTAAATTCCTTTGATTCTCTGTCCCTCTTTTTTAGAAGAGGAAGCACTAGATGGTCGGCCTCTTGGAATAGGAAAGTTGGAGCAACAGACCGAAATGGTTTATCTAAGAATAGGCATACTTCATTCAGAAAATCTCCAATTGTACGCCATCTTCTCGCCTAATCATACTATCGTTCCAGGTTTGCCCTAGCTGCACTCATACGAATCTGTCATTTCGTGGGGAGAGGAAAAGCAATCAGAGAAAAATCTGAGTCCGAAGCAATGCGAGTTCCATACTACGAGCATGACTCCTTCAACCCCTACCCACACCCCATCGTCCCTGGTCACACATTGCCATAGACTTGTCTATCGACAGATCTGCCTAATTCAAAGGGTAATACCACCATTCTCACCATCATCGACCGGTTCTCCAAGTCATGTCGTCTGGTTTCCTTCCAAAACTGCCCACTGATTTTGAGACTGCCGAGATTATTTGTGACTACGTTTTCAAGTTTTCTATGGTTTACTGGACGATATCGTGTCTGACCGGGGTGCTCAGTTTACCTCAGGGGGGTGGTCGTCTTTTTTCAAGAGCTTGGGAGTAAACGTCAGTCTCACTTCAGGTTACCACCCGCAGTCCAACGGCAGTCCAAACAGAATGTCTCAATCAAGAGATGACCAGATTCTTACACTCATACTGCAATCAATGCCAGGCCGACTGGAGCAGGTATCTGATGTGGGCCGAATATGCACAGAACTCAACTGCAACTGGAGTAACTCCTTTCGAATGTCCTGGGCTACCAACCGCCACTGTTTCCATGGACTGGGGAACCAACAGATCTCCCAGCTGTCACCGACCTGTTTGACCATTCTGTTCATTAAAAAGCTGCACATACATACACGCATACCAAAAGCAGGTAAAAGATTGGCAATCACAAAAACATTTGGATATAGACAAATGTATTTTACAACGCAGTCGACACATTTTTAGCACAAATGGAACCCCATAGTAAGCAGCAATAATTGGTGACATTTCAACTTCATTGTTATGCCCTAACAACCAGTTACAGTACCCTAGCAACCACCCCATTAGCTTTTATTTAAAAAAGTGAGAGGCATCAGAACACCATAGAGACTAGTGGGTGGCCTCTTTTGACTCAGACTGGCAAGTAGTCTTTAATCATTTTCATGGAAACCGTCCAGCCATGTCCTAGCAACAACATTGAAACACTGTAGAGACATGTGGGTGGGCCTATTTGACTTGGGCTGCCAGTGGGTTTTAGGTATTGCCCTGGCAACTTCCTGACCACACCCTAGCAACCTCCTAACATCATAAATAAGCCATATTTTAGTATATCCATCATGCTAAATCATGTTAGCATCATGCTAAGTCATGCTAGCACCATACTAAGTCATTCAATTCAAATTTATTTATATAGCGTTTTTACAGTTACATTGGTTCAAAGCAGCTTTACGTATAAAAAACAGATAATAATAATAAAACACAAAACAAATGTCAGACACGTTAATGGTATTACTGCAAATAATATGTGTGAGATGTATAAGACTAATTAGGCATACTAGGTTTATAGTAGGTTTATGAATAAAGGGTTGACCGAACCGACAAAGCCACAAAATCATTCAGCTTACGTGGAGATGGAGATTTCAGAGGTTTACAATTTACAAAACCCTAAGCTAAGTTAGATGTCAGCAGTCTCCCAGCAAGCAAGCCAACAGGGCGACAGTGGCAAGAAACCAAAACTCAACTCAAACTCAAACCAGGCTCAACCGGGAAGGACAATTCTCCTATGGCACATTAAAGCTGCAATTTGTAACTTTCTTTGATATGAACAGTTGAGTTGATTATAATGATTTATAGTTTTTATGGCAAAGCATTATGTTAAGATGGCTAAAAGTAGGCATGTAAATAATGGTAGGTTTACTAAGGAAGTCTATCAAATCCTGATGATCTGTCTCAGGGGTCGTTCCATTTAGTCCTCCACCATCAGGTCTCAGAGTTCAAATCAGGACCGTGGGGAAATGAAAGACAGACAGATTTAGTGTGGAGCAGTACATCTGTTCTTGGGGGAAGTGTCCTTAAAGTGTCATGTGTCCTTAAAGCATCATGATAATATAATGCGAAGTCATGCTAGCATCATGCTAACATTATGTTAAAAACATGTCATCACTATTACTCTCCTGCATGTAGACCCATGAATGAGGGGTCAAATCATGGGCTTATTGAGGAGAGGTGTGCTATGACTTTTATAAATAATCGGGTATACAATATTTTTGGGCTTGTAGTGGGCAAAAATCTCCATAGAGTTAGAAATGGACTGAATATTGTGACATCATAGCTCGACACCAGAATGTGCAAAATAAAGAGCATTAAAGCCTTAAAGCCAACTATAAGGAGGCTATAAGGATATTGTGACGAGGCGCATTGGGGCAGTCAGCGTCGCCCTGGCAACGGATGCGCCGCACCTGCCCGAGCTCATCACGGGCGAACCGGGCACAGCTGCGCCGCGTCACCGTGCGGCGTTAAAACGCCGCTGCCTTCCGCCAAGAAGGGAGATTGGGCTAAGTTACGGATGAGAGCAGAGATTGGAAGGAAGGTAAACACTGGACTGAGAGCGAAGTCGGGAGGTGCCACCAGCCGGAGATACGTTGCATGTCCCCCGCAACCGCTGAGAGCAGCGAGTGGCCGGAAGCCACCGAGAGCACGAGCCACCGCACACTCGCGTCGCCAGGAGGGACGCAACCCCGAGCACGAGCCGCACCAGCACCTGCACCAGCAGCCAGCCCGGCTGCTTCCCCCACGCATCTCTCACTCACCTTTTTGTCATATCCACCTATGAGGTGGATATGAGGTGGAACAAAAAAATCGATATGGACTTAAGATCAGATCTGAGCATTAAGACTTGAAGTGTAAATGCAGTCATAGAGACATGGAAGTTGGCTCTTTTCATTCAGACAAACAGCCATCATTAGTTTTATCCTGTTAACTGTCTAGCTACACTCTAGCATAAAACTAAGATTGCCATCCAGCTTCTTCTAGGCACAACTGTGTGTGGATCGAAAGATTCGGGTAGGGATTGTCCAATGCAAAACCTCTGAATGAAAGTCCACAATGAACTGAATAGCATCGACTTAAAGATGTAAGCAGATGAAAGCATTGGCTTTCTCGTTGCAACTCTGCTACACACACCATTATTTGTTTGGTGATCTATGGTGTACTTATGAACAAACTTTCGAGGACCACTGTATATACCGTTGACATTAGTAGTTGACATACACCTTATCAAGAATATTTAAATTGTTTTTAACAATTACTGACAGGTAGGATTATTGTTTAAGGAATGTAAAATGTCAGAATAATAGACATAATGATTTATTTCAGCTTTTATTTCTTTCATCACATTCCCAGTGGGTCAGAAGTTTACATACACTTGCTTTACTTTTTAGTGACATCATCTGTATATCTTTTATATTTACATAGTCTCAAGTGACATCTCATTATATTTTGGTATATCACTCTCATTAAGTAATATAAAAGAAAGTGAGATTATACCACAACACTGCTAACATTGAAAAATGTAAAATTTCATGATCAGTGAGATGTTTTTGATTAGTTTTTGGTCAGCTTCAGCAGTCTTTGAATGTCTGGTTCAATATCAATAGTTTGAAACTTTCGACTGTATCTTTTAAAGGGCTCACCCTCTGGTCCAATCAAAAACTTTTCAAAATTCCATGAAATATCATTCCGACTGATGGGGTTCCAGACTAGAAATTTAGGGTTATGCATAAATGATATACGGTCATCATCTGGATAAGGAAGCTTGTCTTTCAAGTAGGAAAAGACAGGATGTGTATCATTTCCATTTACGTCACACTTCTCCAAAATGGTAAATGTAGGCTGAAATCCTTCACCTGGACGTACATACTTCAATGAATTCAGAATTTCTGTGTTAGAGCAGTTTTCCTAGAAAGTGACAAAAGACAAATGAATAAAATAATTATTGTATACCTAAGAATGCTATATAATAATCAAGGCAAAATGTCTATTGGCACAAACATTAAATTAAATGTTATGGAAAGTTTTAAATTTTTACATTTAGTCACATTGTAATAGCTGATAAGCTGATAGGACTATAACTTAATGGAAGTTGCTTTGAAACAATGCAACATTGTAAAAAATGCTATATAAATAAAATGAATTGTATACAGACATGGTGAAATGTACTTTTCAATGTACATACCTGATATCCAAACTGATTGCAGGGAAAGCCCAGGACCACAAGTCGGTGAGGGTATCTGCTCTGGAGCATGTTAAGTTGACTGAAGTCCTGGGTGGTTGTCCCTCAGAGTGATGCCACATTTTCAATAAGCACCACTCTTCCTCTGAAAATATTAAAATCTATTGCTTCCCCTTCCAGGGTAGTTGCATGCAAGTCATAAAATGTCTTGGCTATGAATGTCATTGTTCTGTCTTGTTCTCCTCCAAATGACATAAATTGTATCTCCTTAATATAATGTCGTACAGATCACATGATGTCATGTATAATGTATGTCAGTTTGCTTAAACAGAAATGTGATATGTGATTTTGATATGTGTCTCAATATGAATGAAGCAATGAAGAACAATGCATATTTTAATTCATATATGTTGACCAAACGATTCGGTATAACTAGATAAACTTTGTTCTCACTTTGTTTCCTTATGTTCCAGAGATAATAACATAATTGTTTTTAGCAGCTGGGTAATAGGGTTGTACAGTATGGTTGAGCTTGATGACTTCAACCAGCACTACAATTGTATGAGCAAAATAACGTTAATTTTTTGGATTTTTAGTAATAACTAAATAATAAAGTAACAACAGTCTTTTTGGTAATAATTTGATAGTTTATATTTCATAGAATTGAATTCTAAGGAGATTATTCTAAATTATAACATGATTATAACTGTTAAATAAAACTAAGAAAGTCAAGACATAGGGTTTAAGGAGGGAATTACAGGTTAACTAGGATAGTCTAGGTTAATTAAATTGTAGATAATAGTTTATTAAGCATACCTAATAGGTCTCAAAACAAAAGAATGAGACTTATATCTGATGCTTTAAAAGGAAAGTCACAAGACACTAAAATGTACCTACTATGACAAAAGGTACTGCAGAATAAATAATTACACTGAGCACTGTAAATATTTTAGCAACTGTACCACAAAGCTATGCATTATTAATCTTGCCTCTGTCTCCATTACCCTGCATGTTATAAAAAATAGAAGGCTGCTCAGGTTAATCATCTTTAGATTTTCCAGGGCTAAAATCTCTTATTCGTTGTATTTAAGAAGTTGTTTATTGTGGTTGCTGTTGATTTCTTGCAACTTCTTTGTCACTTTATGTAAAGGAAATAGCTGCAGCTAAATCTTCTCATACTTAGGCAATTATGTCAGGAACGGGCAGGGAAGAACACAATTGCAGACAGAGATTTGGCAAAACAGATTCTGCTGAGCGCACCAAGTCGAGAGCTCGATGGAAGCACATCCCAGGCACAGACCTTTCCATCTTGGACTCTGGCGGACCTCTGGGGAGGTGGAGAGCCTTTGGGGAACCCCTCTCCCACTGAAGCTGGTGAAGGATCTCCACCATTTTGAACCGCTGTCTGCTGGGTTCGGCTTGGTCGGTTCATAATGTCAGGAACGGGCGGGGAGGAACCCAATTGCAGACAGCGATTCGGCAAACAAACACTTTATTTATAACAAAAACACATGAGGGGGCAAACAGCAACTAAACCAAAACACCAAACAGAAATCCAAATGACAGTGTAATCAAACAATACAACTTAACGATACCAAACACGAATCTCAAACATTACCGACTGAACAGCACGGGGACAATTGAACTTGAGACTAGGAAACATAGACATCTGAAAACAAGGACAAACAGGTGCGGGGAATCAACAGAAACAGGATAACGAGACAACAAGGGGGCAGGGTAGATAATTGTAACAGGGAACCAGGGGCCTGTTTCAGTAAGGAGGTTCAACCAACTCGGAGTTTAAACTTGAACTCTGAGTTGACTTACTGAGAGATTAAAAACTCTGAGTTTTCGGTTTCAGAACAGCTGATCTGAGTTAGGTCAATCAACTCTCAGTAGACTAATTCAGAGTTAAGCGCGCACACCGCGACTATAAAAAGGCATTATCAATGGAGCGCAGATATTATGAGTCACCATGGCAACATCTGAAAAAAAGAGATCAGCATTTTTTTCTCCAGCTGAACTTGATGTGCTCATGCAAAGTTATAGCAAATATGAGCATATATTTAAAAAAAAAGCAGCACCACTGCATCGGCGAAACAGAGACAGTTAGCGTGGGAAAACATAGCTGCTCAAGTGAATGCGTAAGTTTACATTTAAAATATTTAAAGTATTTAAATATTTAAGTATAATAAAAAAATAAGTCATGTAATGTGTGACGTTTATTGACTTTTCACTTGAAAAAGTGGGGAATTGGCCGTAATTTTAAAGTAATTTCAGATGTAATTGCATTAAATTACATAAAATAGGCTACTGCATAGTTTCTACAACAAATTTGACAAAACAAGAATGCATATAACCTTAACTTAATGTTCAGTGGAAATGTTTAATTTAAGGTTCCCACTTTTACACACGTTGATCAGTTTAAGATAAAACTTCTAAAATTGAGTTTTTAAAAGATTTAAAAGTGCACTTTTGTGTCTGCCTTTTTTATTGATCAAGTGGTAGAGGTTGATAT
>JAZGTJ010007251.1:0-23224 GCA_036877575.1 Botia almorhae
AAGACACACCCCTCTTCCTTCCAGCTCCATCTTGGTGACAGGCCATGTCTCTTCCCTCTGGGTGTACTGCAACATGTCTTCATAACTCTCCAGAAACGCCTTTGAACTCTTAAAAGACACACAAGTATAAGCCAAGAATCATACTTATTTGTCGACATACTTTCCTGTACAAAGGTTACATCTGATCTAGTACCAGAATTTTAATGTAAATTAGTAAAGACTAATGTAAAGACAATTTGCTGTAGTAATTGAATTCTTAATAATAAATGCGTGAACGGTAAGACCAGGAATCATAAGTGCATGTTATAACCAAAATCTTTTCTGTTTCTGACACAATCAAGACTGTGTGGGTGGGGCTTATAACATTAACCAATAATATCACAGCACACTTTTCATGATTTAATTAAATGCTGTTTAATAAAATTAACTAATTTCATGATTAATACCTTGTTTACTATATGTGACATTACATACTTGGAATGTTATGTCAACTTAATCTCTGTTTTTAAAAGTGTTTTTAAATCATTTTAAAGCACCTTGTTTGCTTTGACCATGAGTCCAGAGATCATCTGCTTCCCTGTTTCCATGAAAAACATTCTGTGTGTCTCATCCAACAATAGCACCTACATACACAAACACACACACGCGGCTCACAAACAGCCCTTTTCCCATGTGCATATCTGCGTGTGTTTAATCATGTGTGCGTGTGTGTTGACCTGGAAGGCCTGTCGAACACAGTGCAGCTTGGCAAGGAAGTCTTCATCGCTGAAACACTCCAGAAGTTCAGTCCTATAAAACAGAAGCACTGCGGTCTGTTTCTGCCTTCGCATAAACTTTAACAAATTCCCATCAGCCCCTGTTGCTTAAGCTACAGCGGAAATCTTCAAATCCCAGAGGACATGCTGTACTGTACAGAGACAGGACCACATCTGGTCCCATCACATAATAGAATCAGAGCGTTTATGTTGTGGACTGTTGTATACTAGCATTACTACTAGTAAGTAGTGTAGGCTAGTGTATCCGAAGTAAACTTTTATATAAAGGGGTAAAACTGGGGTACATATGCAGGGTATGTAGGGTGTTAAGCTTTATAACATGCAATGCGTGTAAGCTTTAGTGTGTAAGTACAGAGTGTACTAAGTATATAGTGTATAGTGTAAGTATGCAGTATGTAGGCTTTAGTATATCAGTATCTAGAGTGTAGTATGCACTACCTCATTGATCTGCAGGCCACGCTTCCATCTTTAACTAAACTCATAGCCTCCTTATACAGGGCTGCAGGCTTCAACAGATGAAACGTGTCCTCCAGGGAGAGTGTTTCAAATAACTACAGAAGTGACATTCAGAAACATGAGACAGCACATTAAACACACAGACTGACTGAAGACGTCATATATCTGAGTCCTACTGATGACATCTTACTAAAAACTAAAATCTATCAAAGAACTTCTGTGCTGCTACAGTGACAGAATGATGGTCATTCCTCATTCATTAATAAAACACAAATCTGACCATACACTCTAAAAAACATACAAATAACGCATAATTTACTGTATTAATATGAAATAATTTTTAGTTATGATTTTTTACAGTTGTATTACATGTAATTTGAATTTTGCACTATATTGTGTTGTGTTTTATGGTTAACAGAAATGTCTGTGAAATTAACGGATAATGTCCTGGCAGAATATTACTGGTTTTCTGAACATTTTGTTTAATGTTTACGCTTATGTAAAGTTTAAATACAAGTATAATAAAGGCCTGAGATTTGATTTCATGAAACACAGAGCTATATCATGTCTATTGTGTGTGTGTGTGTGTTTCCTGACCTCAGCTGCGGAGAAAAACGAATCGTCTGACGTGACTGTCATAGCATCGTCGTCTTGAATAGGGTGGGAACTCCCCAGCGTTGGCAAAATCAATGTTCCTTCACTCTCTGCAAACCCAGACTTGCACTCATGTGAACTGCTCAAACAGCACACAGATGATATATATGTGTGTGTGTGTGTGTGTTACCCAGGTCAGCAAGCAGACTGTCAGCCGGGATACTGCTGCCGAAATCCTCCTGCAGATGATATGCTTGGTGGAGTAACGATTCCAGCTTATTTGCAAACTGATGATGACGAACTTCAGGCTGCAACAGATGAAGATGAAGATCACACACCTCCCACAGACCTTAGATCAGCAGAAACATTCTACGCAAACACAGATGCAATGCTTGGCCAATGCACCACAAGAGTGAGGTCTCACTGCACAAACAGATTTAAACCTGTGCTTCCACATGGGCACCACAGCTCAACATGTCTGCAGTATTTACACAGAACACAGTACATCACAGTACATGAAGTGATTTTTACCGAATGGCGCTCCACAAGTTCAGACCCCTCTGGAATGAGGCTGTTACTGGCAGAAGAACCCGCGTGGGTTCTGTGTCTGATGTTTAAAGCCTGTTCCCACTTACGCAGGGCCTCCTCAAACAGCTCCATACCTGCAGAAGGAACAGACAGCTGAATCCAAGCCACCACGCAATCAGCCAAAGAGATCTACACACAACAGGCCGTATTCATAAACGTAGGTAGAATTAATGTCTATGTAAATCATTCATAAATCCACTTATATGTAAACGGTCCTATTTAATTGAAATGGACAATTTACATAGGAATGCTTTTATGCACTATTCGCACAAAAATAAGGCCCATTGTTACTGTGCAGCATATACTGTATACTACACACGCTACATTAACATACATGTATTTTATTCCACAGTATATATGTACACTGCATACTTCCTTTTCCAAAAAAAGTAGGTAGTGTCATTTCAAACAAATCTATTTTTCATTTAACTCATTTATTTACATAACAAATAAATCAATAAATAAAATTACCCATGATATAAAGATTTTCAGCATTAGCATCTTCTCCAACTCCCACCTCCTCTGTTACTGACCCTGCCTCCCATGGCATCCCAGCATTCGCTGATTGGTTGGGAGAGGAAGGGACTCGCATCTGAAACACAGCCAATAAAATGTTGTTATTAGTTGAGCCTTCTTATTGGAGCGTGTTGACATCTTGAATCGAGTTGAAATTATTATTATGTAAAAAGTAAGAGAGTACAATGATAGAAGCAAGACACTTTCACTGTAGAATGTCAAAAACAAAAACAAATAAAGAGAAACTGTGAAGTGTGACGCACTGAGGCGAGACTGTGTGAGGAGCTGGAGTGTTTGCTGGGAGCAAGAGACGAGACGCCGCTGAGTGTGTCATTACTGCGAGTGCTGGGACTCATCATCTGCCGCGCTGAAACCGGACCTGCAAACAAACAAACAAAATATTAGCAAGAACCCAAAACCCTGGTGAACATTTACAACAGTGTAAAAAAACAACAGTGTGCCGACAAAAGTCATAAAAACAAAAAAGTAAAAATGCAAGCAAAAAAATGCAGAATATGACGATTTTAGAGGGTAAATGTGTGAATCTCTTTACCTCTCTTGAGCGAGGCAGGTCTGTTAGCTCGAAGCAGCTGTTCTGGAATGCCCACAGGTTTCTGCTCTTCCTTAGTAATTGCCTGCTTTCTCTTCCTGCCCCGCCTCTTCAACTGATGCGCGGTCAAAGCCACAGCGATGCTGCCCAGTGCTGTGGCAAACAGAACCTTCTTCAGACCGGGGCTCAACTTCAGCTGAGAGAATATAGACTGAGATATGAAAGAGAGAGGTAGATCGAAAAATATTGAAGTCATTTTGAAAACTTTGGAAAGTATGATAACAGACAGCAAACAGTAAGTAATCAGTTGTTATTTTACAGCTTTCACTCTGCATTCATAAGTAAAACACTCTGAAACCTCTTACAGTTCTTATCAAAACTGAATGAGCTGGCATCATAAATCAGATTAATGATTAATATAGTTTAATCAATAGTTTAATCAATATTTACTTGTGCCAATATTTACTTAATTACAAGATACTTGTGCCCAACAGACCTCCAGATTTGACATTGCATGTGGTTTTGAACACAATGTCATGTGGTCACTCAGAAGAGTGTTATCATGATAAAATAATGAATGTTAAACCTGAGAACAGGTTGTTTCTACATTGATATTTGAAACTGAAAATAAAACTAAAAATGTCACTTTTGTGTTAGAAGAGTCATTATCATGTGTAAGACCACATTCGTGTATGTGTGTGTGTGTGTGTATACATATAGTGTATACACAGTTGTAAGTTCTGCACCTGCCCAAAGGTGGAATACAGGAACACAGGTATCTCAGCCACTGTCATGGCTAAGGCTTGCATGATGGACATGCTCTCTGCTCTTCTGAATGACATCTCAGCTCTGCCCCTCCCACCTACATACGCTTCCACATCTGAGTCCCTCCAAACAGATCCAGGAACAGCTGAAGCAAGAACTCAGTTCTGACCTCTGGTCTGGCTTTGAAACTGAATAGAGATCAGCAGGACTCATTTAGTGTGTGAGCACTCATCCAGAAACTGAGCTTTGCATTCCACTTCGTGGCCTTGCTGTGTTCCTCATTTTAGTTGCCTTGGAGACAAGAACACAGTTTATATCTTACACATGGTTTAGATTAGAAGCTTTGTCTATATAAACAGACTCAAATATTCCATTAAACGTTTTGCTTTCACTTTCACACACCACTTATGTCAGTACTGGCATGAAGACATTAAATTAGAAACGTAATAATTTAGTAAATAATAATACATCAATAAGCTTAACTGAACTTTTTTGCGTTACATTGCTATTACGTACATGACAATTATGAACATTTCATCTCAAATTCTCATTATTATAAGGAAATCCCTTCAAATGTAATCGCCGATCAAAAGTAAAAAACAGATAAAAAACGAATTGCTGAAACATCTTACCGCCAATCTTACCCAGAGCACAAACCTCTTTATAATTTGACAGGTAGAGCAAATCACATATAATTTGACCTTTATCGGCTGCAGCGGAAAACATTCAAGCATCTGTGCTCTCAGAAATTGAACGACTCCAAAATTACATGTGATCAACAGTCCTAAAACTACATCATACATGACTTTAATCAGAAGTTTCAGTAAAATATAATCATCGCATGAGCACCTGTTCTGTTTCAAATCGTAGTGTTGAGCAGAACATGTTTATTCAACTGTGTTTATACTCATCCTGGTACACCCTGACCCTCTGTGTCTGTGTCCTCATGCACCAGCAGCACATTATCTTATCTTAACACACCTACACCAGCACCCCTTAACATGCTTCCCTTTCAAATACGCATGAATGCAAGCTTAAAGTGAAGATACGACACTCGAAACACACTTTAATCGCAATACTGAAAGAGAATGATCAATTAAACAGCACACTCACTTTCTCCTGGATTGGAAGGACATTTTCATTCCGCATTGCACAGACTAACCTGTGATTTCCTTGTGGGCGGGGTGTAATTGACTGACAGGCAAATACACCTATGGGTGCTTTGGACGACTGAGCAGTAACCAACCAGATAGGGGTGTGGACAGACGCAAGCCGTTGATTATCCAATAACATCAAGAGTTATGACTCTTTATGAGCGTTGCCTCGATATAATGCTATGCTGACAGCTTTGCCATACATGGAGACATGCTGATAGTACTGTTTTAATAGAATAATATTAATTTAATTTATTTAAAAATTATTTGAATCCATTCTTCTTCTTATTATTATTATTGTTAATAATGATAATATTAATTATAATTATAATTATATTGCTTCGTAATCGTTTAGCTAGATCCTAAGTCTAGAAACATTTAAGCACTTTATTAAACAATTTAACAAATCATCTTGAACAATTAAGCTAATGCTGATGCAACTTAACGAAGTAATTTTCCAACTGAAACTAAAAGATATGCTTTTACAGTTTTCACAATTGTACAATATTTTACACTACGGCTGTTATTATTCTATTCTGTTGTAAAGACCCATCGTGTCACACACGCACACACACGCGCACACAGGAAGTCGGAACAAAAGTTACAGGCGCGTTTTCGAGTAGGAATGTAAATATCAGCGTGCCGAGGAAAAATATGAGAAGGCTAATCTAGCAGCTAATTATATGATCTATTGTTTACATTCTTTAACAGTATCGTTGCATTATTACAATCACGATAACGGTAACGTTATAAAGTGCTTTTAACAATTTCACGATATGCTTGTTGTCGTTCCGTTTTTATGTAGCTTATTTTAAGATGTCAGGACTTTTTAGTTTTCTACTTGTTAGTACGATTTACGAGTCTTCTTACAGTAGAAATTCATTACAAGGTGATTGATAGCAACAATATATTATTATAGTAGTGGGAACGCCTTCGGTGTATTTGCATACTGTAATTTGATGGTTTCTGAAATTACAGGAATTTGTTTGTTTCAGGAAAATGAGGGTTTCTTCCTCAGCACAACACATAGGTTGGAGCTTCAGCCTTAAAAGGACATGATGCACATGGTATTAGTCTTTTATATCTTATAATACAACAAGAAGTCCACCTCATAATCTTCCTTTATTGACTTGATTGAACCTCTCCATCTTTCTCTCGTCTCTAATCCCTCAGAGGTTTCAGTGGATCTGTCTTCTTCTTCTGTCTCTCTGCCTGTTGCTATGGTACTATTTTATGACCAGGTTTGGGTTTGTCATGAAAAGGGGTCTCCATGGCTACGTGAGGGTTTCTCCGAACAGTCACTCGAGTTCATATGCAAGTTACACTTCACCTTGTTTTGATCTCTTTAATGCTGTATACAATTCAGTCTAAAATGCACTACATGGCCAAAAGTAATGAACAGGTTTCGGCTTCATCCATTATTAACAGGTGCTTAAAACCAAACATAACAGCAGTGCAATTTCCTTAGATAATTTTTTTTAATGGGGTCTTTGATGTTCCCACATAACAATACCTTAGCACAAATACAAAAAATAATCGGTCATGTAGTGTATGTTTACTTTCTAGATTTGTCTTACACTCTGTCTCCTCTCTCAGTTCCTGGACTTTCATTGCGGGCGTTGCGCGGTAGTCTCTAGTTCTGGACAGATGTTGAATAGTAGGCGGGGTCATGAGATTGACGGACAGGATTGTGTAATCCGCATGAACGCAGCACCCACCATGGGATATGAGTCTGATGTGGGAAATAAGACCAGCCTGCGTGTCGTCTCTCACACCAGCGTGCCACATCTGGTTAACCAACGGGAATTTTTCTTCGGGCGAGAGGCGGACACCCGATATGTCGTGTGGGGTCCTGAGATAAACATGAGGCAAGATGGAAAGGGCAAAGTCTTTAACGCGCTGGTGAAGCTGGCCAAGATGTACCCACGTACGCACATTTACACTGTCACCAGAGAAAAGATTGAGTACTGTGACGATGTGTTTCAAAGCGAAACGGGCAAAAACAGGTGCAGGAAATAAGGCCTTGTCTTATCCTCTTGTTCATTGCTCTTATAGCTAATGTGTTTTGATGTCCTTCAAAATATGTTATCCAAAAATATATGTCTATACAAAAAATATATAAATCAAGCCTGATATTGAATAAACATTCTCCCTGTTTCTCTCAGGATGAAATCAGGAGCGTACCTAAGCACTGGTTTTTTTACTATGATTTTAGCAATGGAGGTGTGTGACAGTACTCTGGTTTATGGAATGATCGATGGCTCGTACTGCAGGTGAGTTCAGCTTAGGAGTTCAGCTCAGTTTAGGTTTTAGAAATTGATTGACGATTGTTGAAAATGACTTGTTTAACGTTTCAATGTAAATGTTTATACAAGACACAGAATTAAAGATCAATGGAACGTTTTCAGGCACTTTCTTGCAAGTGTCTTGGAAGTTTATAACTGATAACGTAATCTGATAACATCTGCATGTTGTGCTATGGCTTGTTTGTAGTCATGCCAACCACTCGTCGGTCCCTTACCATTATTACGAGCGGTCCCGTTTGGATGAGTGTCGTATGTACCGTGTTCATGAGAATGCTAAGAGGGGCGGCCATCGCTTCATCACAGAGAAACTCATATACAATCGTTGGGCATCAAAGGGGAATCTACAGTTTGTTTATCCCGCCTGGCCAACACCGCAACGTAAGGAACAATAGACACAGCCAAATCTGACATTTTTTGGGTCTGCTCAAGTTTCCAAATGCTATTTATTACCCTGTAGCAAAGTTTATAGTTAAATTTCCTCTTTTGCACTGTTTTGCTATTTAAATTCTGCCACTGACTTCTGCTGCTCTGCCTTACATTTTGTGTGATCATTTTATTTCTTCTAATTTTATTTTCTGCATAATATTTTATATAACGAGCCATTTGCCTTTTAATGCTTTAATGCATTTTATTCATTGTGTAAAAGATTTGTTTGTCCATTTGTGTTTTTTATACACTATATTGCCAAAAGTGTTCACCCATCCAAATAATTGAATTTAGGTGTTCCAATCACTTTCATGGCCACAGGTGTATGAAATGAAGCACCTAGGCATGCAGACTGCTTCTACAAACGTTTGTGAAAGATGGGCTGCTGCCAGGAGCTCAGTTAATTCCAGCGTGGTACCTGTGATAGGATGAGCGTGGTCAGTGAATGCTGAGGTGCATAGTGCGCAGAGGTCACCAACTTTCTGCAGTCAATCGCTACAGACCTCCAAAGTTCATGCGGCCTTCAGCTCAAGAACAGTGCGTGGAGAGCTTCATGGAATGGGTTTCCATGGCCGAGTAGCTTCATCCAAGCCATGCATCACCAAGTGCAATGCAAATCGTCGGATGCAGTGGTGTAAAGCACGCCGCCACTGGACTCTAGAGCAGTGGAGACATGTTCTCTGGAGTGATGAATCACGCTTCTCCATCTGACAATCTGATGGACGAGTCTGGGTTTGGTGGTTCCCAGGAGAACGGTACTTGTCTGATTGCATTGTGCCAACTGTGAAGTTTGGTGGAGGGGGGATTATGGTGTGGGGTTGTTTTTCAGGAGCTGGGCTTGGCCCCTTAGTTTTAGTGAAAGGAACTCTGAATGCTTCAGATTTTGGACAATTCCATGCTCCCAACTTTGTGGGAACAGTTTGAGGATGTCCCCTCTCCCGTTCCAACATGACTGCGCACCAGTGCACAAAGCAAGGTCCATAAAAACATGGATGAGTGAGTTTGGTGTGGAAGAACTTGACTGGCCTGCACAGAGTCCTGACCTTAACCCGATAGAACACCTTTGGGATGAATTAGAGCAAAGACTGCGAGTCAGGCCTTCTCATTCAACATCAGTGTCTGACCTCACAAATGTGCTTCTGGAAGAATGGTCAAAAATTCCCATAAACGCACTCCTAAACCGAGTGGAACGCCTTCCCAGAACAGTTGAAGCTGTTATAGCTGCAAAGCTGCATTAAACCCTATGGAGTAACAATGGGATGTCACTTAAGTTCATATGCGTCTAAAGGCAGATGAGCGAATACTTTTGGCAATATAGTGTGTTAATTTGACACCTGGGTACCTCTTAAAGAAAACCACTAAACCACAGTAAGCTTCTTGACTTTAAATGTTATTTAAACTTCAATCACATGAGACCGTTCATCAAAGAACGTAACTGACTGAACCAAGAGCAATTAACATATAGACAGCTGCATGTGCATTTACTGCATTCACTGTATGCTAGTCTTCTTCAACTAGAACTAAGACTGAAGCTCAGTGGTATATTGGATTGTTGTTCTAAAACATGTGATATTTCATATTTAATGACTAAAGCCTGACTGCTCTAGGCTCACTTGTTATATACTTATGCAGGGATAGAATCAGATAGAGTTAGAATCAGAAGAAGCCCATATTTTGACCGATATATTTTTCCTAAACCTTTGCTTTCGTTGCACTGTTTGTATTTGGTTTTCTTTTTGTTGTTTTTAGTATGTGTTTATTTAGATCAAGCTTGATTCTACAGGCTTAGAAATGTAAAGTTTGACTGTCTTTTGGCTCTTATGTCAGTTTAGGTATTTAATGTGTCAACAAAAACTATTTCCGTTTTTTTAATCCGGTCTTTTTTGCCATTGTTACCTTAGGGTTTTGTAAAGCATTGTTCTCTGTAAAGCTGCTTTGGAACCACATGTTGTAAATTATAAATGAAATTGTTATGCCACGAACATTTCAGGGTAATGTTTTGTAAACCAAGGGACAAAACAAAGATTTTTTTTTATTCTTTCCTTTTTAACTAACAGGTTTTCATTTATAATAATTTTAAACCAATTGTGCTTTATTATTGCTAATGTTTTCAAACTGAGAAATGTTACTCTGGTAATATTATTTTCAATATTTCATGCATGTGTATGTGTTTTGCATGTATAAATGTTTTGACGCTTTGATTTCTTCAGCTTCGCAACATACTGGAAAATTAAACTGTATGATTTATACATTAATACTTACAACATTAATACATGTTACATTTAAAATAATGTGACGTTTAAAATAATTATTCACTGCTATTTGGTTACATTCTGTGTATCTTTATTCTGTATGTCATGCTGCTCTGTAAAAGTGCTTCTGCTGCTTGTCCAAAATTTGTTTGAAAATGTTTAAGAAAAATAATTTTCTATTAATTTAATATGTTCTAAAATAAATATAAAAGAAAACCTATACACAAACCTTATTTGATTCTAGTTATTTGTGCAAGATTAAACAATGTATTTGTTGAGATGTTCTGTCAATGATACAGTGATATAAGACACATACCACGACATCATTTTAATGCAATTATATTATTACAGATATTTATATTTAAGAAAAAATACATTTGGAACGAGCGAACGCGACGCACTGTGGAAGCTTCCTAATTGGTCACCTTGGTGTTGACGTCAGACAAATTTTGTTTGGGTGAGTCGCGTCTATAGCGCAAGCGCACCGCTTCTTTTGCACGGATCGCGCAACAGCCAATGTAAAAACCTCGGTAAGCACTGCTACCAACAATTATTTTTGCTTCTTTATAACCGATCTGGTGTGGCGGGTTTCATTTGGATCTTGCTGATCAAACCAGTTTATTTTGTGTTTATATGGGGTTGTGCGCACCAGCATCACCGGCTGTCACACTGAGCTTTACCAATGCGTACAGGCGTGTTTTCATCAATGGATGTTCGCCGTGTCTGTGTGTTTGATCTTTTAAATGTATTTTGATTTGTACATACTGTAAATCTGCCGGTATCAGATAAGCAGATGCTGGTCATTTGAGGTTTATATAGGCCCTGTAGGAGTGACAGCTTCAACGTCGCGTTTAATCACATTGTTGTGGAATTTGCTGCTCAAAGTAAAACAACGCGATTTTTTTCCAGAAATTATAAATCTTTATGAATTCATCTCAGTAAAACGGCCAGGTCACTACAACATTTTAAATGGTTATTTTATATTATAAATAAAATTTATATATTTTGCGTAAGGAGGATATTTATAATTTGATAGTTATATTTTGCACGAAGCCTACGGTTTCTTGCGTATGCCATTTTCATGATGACAACTCTGCCTTTGACATCTTATTCATATCCATAATAACTGATGTAAGACATGATTATTCATGTATTATTGGTGGATCTGATTTCAAGAAAGGCTTTGATTGTATCCTGATTATGTGTGTATTTCCAGTGTGAGAATAACAACAGATGTATTGAGCCACCAAACAATTACTCTAACATTTCCATTAAGTAATAAAAACTTAAAAAATGGTATTTTAAATGTTCTAGGAATGTAATAAAATGTTTCACTAACAACTTGAGATGAATAATGTTTTTAATATAATAGTATAATGTTTAAAAACATTAATGTTACTGCAAGAACATTTTGAAAACAGAATTTGATTTGATTTACAGAATGGCTGAAATGGTTCCCTGTTAGCTGGTGAGTGATATATTTATGTTTGGGTATCTTTTATCACAGATAAACGGATTTATTTCAAGTTAGATTTATTTAAATGTAGTTATCAAACTTCCAGAGATGACCACTGTATCTCACAACATGTGTTTCTGAAAATGGCTTTGGAAGACCTCAACTCCGTTGTAGAGAATAGAGTTGGTTACACCCAATAAATGTTTTAAACATAGATTAAAGCTGGAATGCATTAGTTTTTTGGTTAAAAGTACATTCAGATAGTCTTCAAAAGACCTTCCATCTTGTACTGTGATTCGCCATGGTAAGTTCATAATAGTCTCTCTCTTTCTCTCTCTTTGCTTCTATAGGCATGAGAATTGAATCCTGATAGAAGACGAGCAGAAGAATGAGACTGCGGTTTGTAGATAAAGTATGTGAATTTTTTTTTATATTTAAAATGTTTGATCCTTTAATTTACAGTAACACCTTTACAACTTAAGTTAAGAATTTGCAGTCAACATATAATGTAAGTCTCAGTGGTGCCGCTAGTAATGAGAAGTAATCAGTGATATAATCAATGTGCTGTTACTTTTCTAAATAATCAGACTTGATGTTTTTACCTGGTGGATGAAAGAATGGATAATAGATAATAGAATCCCTATTAATTTATCTGACTATTTAGTTTCTTTTAGTGTAACATGCATCTTTAAAATGACATTTAGATGTTGTATAAATGTCGTCATCTGTCGATAAGCAGGTGTCACTGGTTGATGACATCATCAGTGTGCTCCGTGTTTGTGGTTTCTCAGCAATGGCAGCAGGGACAGCGGATGGTGATCTACGGGTTGGTCTTCCTCATAATGACCCTCCTCATCCTCTACAGCTCAAACGGCACCAATGATCTTTACAGCTCCTTCAAAGTCCACGAGTTTCACCACAGTGTCAAAAACACCAACCTCAAGAAATGGGCTGGGAAGGAGGGCTACATACCTGTTTATGGCAACAAGGTAATGCCTAAGCTTAAGTTTAAAACACAAAAATGTATAACTGCATTAGGACTGTCCATCAAAGAGACAGATAGATGGATGGACAGATAGATAATGGTGTCACTGTATTATGAAGTAAGCAGAATTGTGGAAACTGTTGTGTTATAGAGCATGAATCTACACTGTCATCAGTGTGCGCTGGTAACCAGTTCTAGTCACGTGTTGGGGAGTCATGCAGGAGACGACATTGACCGTACGGAGTGTGTCATCCGCATGAACGATGCTCCAACCTCGGGGCACGAAGCAGACGTCGGGAACCGAACCAGCGTGCGTGTCGTGGCTCATTCCAGCGTGTTCCGTGTCGTTCGGAAACCTGCAGAGTTCCTCAATCGCTCCGAGAACACCGCTATTATATTCTGGGGCCCGTCTTCTAAAATTGGGCGTGAAGCAAAGGGAACTCTTTACCGACTGATCCAGAGAGTCAGTACGACCTACAATAACAGTAACCTCTCCTTCTTCATCATCTCCCCCAGCAAAATGCAGAAGTTTGACACTCTCTTTCAGAAAGAGACAGGCCGAGACAGGTAAAGTTATCGTCCAGGGGCAATACAATCTGTTGCGTTGTTCAAAATGGTCTTATTGTGCCCTGTTTTCACAGAAAAAAGTCACAGTCGTGGTTGAGCACAGGTTGGTTCACCATGGTGATTGCAATAGAAATGTGTGACAACATTAAGGTTTATGGGATGGTGCCACCCAACCACTGCGGGTGAGTCCAACTGTATATCTTAAACAGGCAGCAGTAAATATCCCGCCATTATAATTCTATGAACACAGAGACATAACCATTTCCTGAAATCTCTTTCCCATAGGAGACGTCCACAGCCCAAACGAATGCCTTATCATTATTACAAACCCAGAGGTCCAGACGAGTGCATGATGTACCTGCAGAACGAGAGGGGGCGAAGGGGATCACATCATCGCTTCATCACAGAGAAACAGGTGTTTGCACGCTGGGCCAAGCAGTACAACATCACCTACACCCACCCAACATGGTGAGCAGCGCATCCAAAGCTTCACAAAGAACAAAATCCAGTTTGTCTCCAAGTGTCACATACACGGCATGGTGAGTCGGATCCAACACGGTGAGCCCTGAACCAACATGGCTGCAGTTTTACAGACAGAGCTTTGTTTATAACTGTGTCACTCAGAATCTAGTCCAGTACGGCTGCTGGTTTCTCTTTTACCTGGATTAGGAACTGAGCCAAAATGGAGGCATTAAGGATCCAAGTATAGGCTGAGGATGGACAATCTCTGTTTTCTTTTGGAATTCTCAGGAAAACAGATGAACAGATGAGGGAACATCTATCACAGTTTTCTTTTAAGCATGTTTCAAACATTTACATATTACTGCCGTAAGATTCTCTTACACCTTAATTTTTTTGACTTTCAATCATAATCTATTGTTTTACAGAGAATGGTGGCCTTTTGAAACAACACAGAAAATACTTCTTGTTTCAGTTGCCAAATGGTAGATTCAGTCGCATAGTGTTGTACAATCAACCCATTTGAATGTCAGTTATTCACAAAGACGAGACTTTAGAAATTAAGATTGGGAAAACTTCAGTAGTAAGACTATGTTTTCTTTTGTAAATAGAAACTGTTGTAAATTGTTATTTGAGAAGTATTTTTACATGTTTATATGGTATTAAAATGCCCTAAACTAAAGGAGATTACAAAACACTAAACACTTTAACATTTTTAAATAACTATGTATGGGGTCATTTAAATCACAATTTTCAGAACCTTTTACCTTTGTGTAATTCCTCGGAAGTTATTGGAATTGATCTTTACAAAAATTCCAGTACATTCCTGTGCTCAGACTTTTAGGAAATCCTTCAGACTCTCATATGAAACCTAAAGTTCTAGAACGTACAGTTTTAGAACTGAATCGTTATCATTCATTCACCTATAAGCAGTTTAGATTTTCAGGTTGTTTCTAACCAATTCTGTCAAAAACATGTCATAACAAAGTCATATTTCACCCTAAATAAAAAAACATTTTGCTTTAATTAATTTAATTTCATAATAGTTTTTGTTTTGATTGTGAAATTTCATACAAGAGTCACTCAGCTGGCCAAATGAAAATGTACAATATTCATAACCAAAAATCACACATACTGTGTTGCCGTTAAAATGTGTGTAAATGTGTGTAGAGGCCTTTAGATTTATCATGACGTTTATACCAAGCAGTTCAAATGTTATTGATGAGTTGTACAACTTTAATTCCTTTGGCTATAGCTGTTAGTACACAAATACACACTCTTAAATATCATGCTATGACTTTCTTCTCTTTGTAAATGGACAATGCTGTTTCTGGCACTGTGCTTTCATTGGTGAACTCAAGTTGTCAGCTATAGGTCTGAGTAACATCTGTGCTGCTCTCAGTTTAGCATTTGTTATTGTTTTGCCGTTGACTTGTACAAGACTGTTCTGGTGCTCTGATTACTCACAGAGCTGTTGCGGAACTCAACAGTGTGCGGTTAAAAACAACAGAATCTCACAGGTTACTCTGATGTGGAACTAAGTTACTTTATACTAAATTTTATATGTGATGTGGAGTTTAGCATGTAAGCATTTACACAGTGTGCTAAACAGGTAAAAAGTCAGGACCTTGTGAATTCGACTAAAAGCCACAAACAAACTCTCATTTTGTTTTTATTGGGTCACACTGACAGCTGACATCACTGGAGGTCACAAAGTCACTGTACTATTGGATGCTAGTGGCCATTTTAACCCGACTGCTGTATCGGATGACAGATCAATGTCTGAACCGCAAACAGCCAGTCATATCAGACCTGTGGCCAGTGTGAACAAAGTTACACTCCTGTAGTCCTTTAACATCAGGCTGGGCAGCAGAGCAGAGGGATTCTGGGTAATGGCCCTCAGTGAAGGGGTCATTGACATTATTTGGGGCTTTGTGTGATTCGATGTGTTCAGGTCTGTATAAATGGCAGTATGGGGAATGTATTATTATCATAATTATTACTCTGACTGCAACGATATCGCGGTATGAGCTTTAAATGTTTGGCTGTGCTCGTCTCATGGTGATTGTTTCTTACATGCCTGTCTTAAAAATAAATGTATACGTTTGAAAACAGACTCGAGAGTTTCATGATTTGTTTGTTTACTGTTTTAAACAATACAGATAGGAATGTTAATATATGTATTATATATATATATATAGAGAGAGAGAGAGAGAGAGAGAGAGAGTCATTTAGTTTCAGTTTACATTTATTTGTAGGCTATAGCGCTTTTCACAAAACATATCAATACAAAGCAGCTATACAGAAAATGCATTTTTCTGTATATTTTTTCTGTCATTTTAAAATCTGAATAGTCTTTTATAAGATGTGATATCAGGTAGTACATATTATACAGTAGTATTCACAAGTATCATATATACATTTAAGCAAAATAACACTGATAACGCAATCACAACAAAAGACATAAAGACAAAGGCAATAATACAAACTCCCAATTCAGTATTACTAGCTCTTGTATTGGAACATCCTTGTCAACTTGGTGAAAGAATATAGAAACCAATGATGTTTATATCACATGGAATGATGTTTAGAAAAACGGTCACAGCTGCACAGAAGCGGATAAGATGTTTCACTAAATATAGAACTATGTGAAGTTATGATTGAAGAAACTCAAACTCATAGAGTCCCAGATTTTCTATCCTCAGCCTGGTGCTCTTTCAAACCAATTTTCAATAAACATTTCTTCTGTTTTGAAAATAAAGAATATTAATAGTTTCTTTGACTTCTACAATAACTAGATATGCTTTGTGGGCTGTTCTAAAATCACTTTCTGTAACACAACATATAACCTTCTAAAGTCACATTATAAGCAATAAAACGAACGCACAAATCGCACAGATGACTTCAAATATTTATCATTGTATAGTTAAATAAATAAATATTAAATAAATCATAAATATTTGGATTGTCACTCACTTTGTGCTTTCCGTTCCCCACAGTTCACTTTGAATAAAAATAAATAGAAATATAATGAATAAAAAAGCTCATGCTGTCTATATCTGCGTTTCGTCTAAAATAATAATCAGGGAAACAAACATCAAACATATTTGAAGTTCCTGAATTTTGTGTTGCTTTCAAACATCTGGCATTAATGTATATATATAAATAAAACATAATATTTTGATTTAAGAACATGTCTGGTACGGTAAACATTAAAAGGCGGATGCTTTGCAGATGATCGTTTCCGGACGGACCGATTTTACAGTCGCGCTTCCTTTTCAGCGCAGGCTCAGAGTAAAAACCATCACGAGCTCGAGCCTTAAATTCAGAACAGCAACACATCACAAATAAACGATAAACGGCGAATTACGTCACATCTAACTGTTTTGTAAATAATTAAACACATCAAATTTCATCATGGTAAGTAGATAAATCTTGTCAGTGTCGTGGAAATGTGTTTGTTTATTGTCCGCGTGACATGTGGCTCTGTATGCGTGTTATATTGATGGATCTTGTGTTTATGTGGTGGAAGTTATGAGCATCGAAAAGTACAATTAAGTCTTAATTTTAGTGTGTGGTTGTAACTATAAGTTCATTGTAATTACCCCTTATAAACGCGTCCTTTGTTTTATTATAGAAACTAACTGTGGTAACTTTTTTGGCTGAAGTAATTTGAGTAGTCTTAGGCACTTTCATTATAATCTAACAGTTTTAGTTTTTAAATATGTTTACACTTATTTATTTTCATATGGTTTTTTATGTGATTTTATAAAACCATAGTATTCATTTGATAATTAGCTGTGTAATTATAAATATTGCAGGAAGAAAGCACAGTCAGCCTGTTGCAAAATAACCCCTTCAGAATTATATTTGACTTGATCGCTCTGTTACAGTTATTTGTGATAATGTCAAAGTGACGGTACGCTATCTTGTGTATTATCATTTTAAACAAATTTTTTTAATGATTATTGTTCTCTGACACAGTTGAACTTTGAACCTTGTGTTTAAACTATCCTATTTCTGTGCACAGCCACAGAACGAGCACATTGAGTTACATCGCAAGCGCCATGGATACCGGCTGGATCACCACGAGAGGAAGAGAAAGAAGGAGAGTCGTGAGGCGCACGAGCGGTCACACAAAGCCAGAAAGATGATCGGCCTCAAAGCCAAACTCTACCACAAACAGAGACATGCTGAGAAGATCCAAATGAAGAAGACGTGAGTGCATCTGTTGCTATAGAAACAGTCATTTTTCAAAGTTGCTATGGAAATGGTCCTTAGCAACTCTGTCTCCCATCTCAGGCTTATCAGTTTAAATTTGGTTAACATGCTGGCAAAAATTCAAGTAAATCATATTGTGCAAAGCTCTTATGTGTTTGTTAATTATTGTGTTTCAGCATTAAAATGCATGAACAGAGAAAGACCAAAAAGAAAGATGATGACAAAACACCAGAAGGGGCGGTGCCAGCTTACCTGCTGGACCGAGAGGGCCAATCACGTGCCAAAGTGCTGTCCAACATGATCAAACAGAAGAGGAAAGAAAAGGCTGTAAGTATTCAATCAGATAACGGATTTCTGCTGTCAAGTGTGTATTTTACTTTTAATACATTAAAATAAGTTTAGAGCTTTTATATACACTATAATTGAAATCTGAATTGGTTGAACTGATGCTGGTTTATTGTTTAGAATCTTTTGTTTAGAAAACAAATAATTGACCTATTCTTGTACAAAGCAGTTTTCAGCATTCTATCAGTTAGATATTCCTACAAAACATAAAGAATAAAGAGTTGATTTTGCTGTTTTATGTGTCTGCCTTTAAACAGGTTTGTTTTCTTGTTTTTAGGGAAAGTGGGAAGTTCCTCTTCCAAAGGTTCGAGCTCAGGGTGAGACAGAGGTTCTGAAGGTCATTCGCACAGGAAAGAGACAGAAGAAGGCCTGGAAGAGGATGGTGACTAAAGTCTGCTTCGTAGGAGACGGTTTCACACGCAAACCGCCCAAATATGAGCGCTTTATTAGACCTATGGTAAATTATCACACACACACACACACTACAGCTGTGTTAATACAGCTAAACAAATCTATTGTTTTTATTTATCTTAGTATGTGTGTATTTGAACTGATTCACTGGAATGAATAATACTTATCCAACTCTAACACTGTTGTTGCTACTGAAGTTTAATTCAGAAACACTATTGAAACATTTCTGTCTGAACTCTTGCCATCTCAGACACAACACAAACAAGGATTGTGAATCTCGTCTTATGATTCTAAAGGCATCTTAGTGGCCAAATAAATTGTGCATTAAAATCATTGTTATATTATACATTGATGTATTGCCCAGAACTGTTATACCCAAACACAGCCACTTCAAATCTAACAGATACACTGTATCTGGTTATTGTGTAACTATATTAAAGGATTTCTGTTTGAACATGTCTGCAGGGTCTGAGGTTTAAGAAAGCACACGTCACTCATCCTGAGCTCAAGGCCACGTTCTGTTTGCCCATCCTGGGGGTGAAGAAGAACCCTTCCTCCTCACTCTATACCACGCTGGGGGTCATCACCAAGGGAACAGTCATTGAGGTCAACGTCAGTGAGCTGGGATTGGTCACACAGGGGGGGAAGGTCATTTGGGGTGAGTGTCTGATGAATTTTATAACTTGATTTGTTCTTTCAATGAGTTTTTTCAAATGCAGTTTTCTAATGCAGTATTATCTAATTTCAGGTAAATATGCCCAGGTGACAAATAACCCAGAAAACGATGGTTGCATCAATGCTGTGTTGCTTGTATAACAGAAACTTGAAACATTTAAATGGAACTGTGTCTCTGAAAACAACCGGGATCAGCTTTTGTGGAGTGCTGTTATCGTCATGGAAACCATACAATGTCACAAAAATGTCAGCTAATATTTGGAGACAGCTTGTAAGTTGTTCTGTTATAAATTTTGTTTGCCTCTGTGTTGACAAGAACATGCGGATGAGAAATAAAGTGCTGTTTATTTTCAAATATAATGTTCATTGAGTTTTATTCATTCCTTATTCATGCTTTAGCTGAATTCTCTTTTTAGTTTGGGCTCAAAAACTGTGTGTAAATGACAGTTTAACAATGTGTTAAATGAGCTCTTATTTTAAACTTCATTAACTCCTCAGTCCTATACAAACAAGTACAGGACTTGTACTATAGTAGTGATGGTGATGCCATTTTACTTTCATAAACACCATAATAACGTACCATGGTATTAACATTGTACGTCACGGTGCTTAACGGTAAAAATTTTTGTATGAGTAATCATTTACAGATATAATTACAGGTGTTCCTGTAGCTCGGCTGGTAAAAGTCTTGGGTCTGATTCCCAAGGAACAATGTAAAGATAAAAAATGTATAACTTAAATGCATAAATCTGAATGAATAAGTAAGTTTAATAGTGATAAGTTTATCACTTAAAAGACTTTGATTTTTTTCTCTCCCTGGAGAAATATGTTTCTCTGCTGAACGGGTCTGTAACTCCAGGTTGTGATAGATTGTGTCATGACATGTAAAATTGAACACTTAATCACCAAACGTTAGGATAAAAGATAGAGTCATATATTACAGATTACAGGCCTAATAAAAGAAGTCAGTTTGAGTCATGAAGTTTTATCAAAATCAATATGTACATTGAATCTTTCAAGAATGTTGCCATTTTATCTTAGTAGATCTCCGAAACAAAGCAAATGTTTTACACACAATGTACATGTAACCCACGTTGTTTAAAATGCATGTTGACATGTTATATCAGCAGTACTCGGGTGTGCTTGTAGTGTTGTTGTGTATTAAACAGGCACTTGATTCGACTCCATTTGAAACCTTTGGCACAGAGATTGTGACACTGCAGCAGAAATTGTGATAGTGATCAATAAAAAATAAACATGGAATTTAAGACAATCTAAGCTCGTGTGCTACATCTAGAACTTCCACAATATGACACAATTTCATTAATTTATTTTTTCCTTTAAAATTAAGGACATTTGTAAATCTGTAATTTAAAAAAAAAGGCAAATAAATGTTTACCCTCCATGATAATTAATATATTATGACATCACATAAAATCACCAACAGCCAGTGTGTTTGTGAGGTCCACAATGTTCAGTCAATTTAAAAACCGCTTCCTCTGAAACTTCCCTTAAGGATTAAACCTTTAAGATGTAAAATAAGCAACACAGATCCATGAGAGGACACCTGGATTGGGTGAAAATGTCCTCCTGTTTCATCATCAGTCTCTAAAGAGTGATATTCCAGACTGTAGCAGCCTGACCCTCTAAACCTCCGCACCTTCATGTCTCAGACAGAGGGGCAGTTCCAAGAAATAAAGCACACAGGATATTCATATGCCATTCTGAAAACTTTGATTTTTCCTCTCGTTCATTAAATATAGAAGTCCAGTCTGCTGGAGATGATTTTGCAGCCCTGCATGGAGAACACTCGTTCATTTGTTGGGAAGTAGTTGAGTTCGTGGGCCATCAGTTCAACCACTTTATTATCTGGTACGTGACCTTTCGCTGCCATCTCAGCCAAACCGCACTGAATGACGTGCTTATATTCCAAAGGAAGAAACGGAATGAAAAAATCAATTAAGTTTTTATCAATCAAACTTGTGTGCCAGAAGCCACCTGCAGAGCAAGAGAAGAAAACAAACACTTTATAATTATAAAATGGTTGCTACCTAAAATACATTACGTACAATACGACAAATTCATTAAGTGCTTTTTCCTATGTGCTTTTTATCATTTATGCAACACAAATAATTTTGAACAATTAGCATCCAGTATTAGAACACACACACAAATATATATATATATATAAAATCATATATGATATATATGTTCATATAATGCCCTTCGAACATAATGTTGCTTGGCAACATCAAGGAAACAGGGTGGCGTACTGTTCTTGTTGTTGAAGACAGACAGTGACAGCGCCCTCTCTAGATCCTTCAGCTGAATCTCCTCACGCTCTCGTCCCTCCTTCCAGAAATTTAGAGCCACCTGAACGATGTTCTCACCCCCGGCGTTGCTACAGAAACACAAAAAAAACAGAGTAAGATGATGCATCTATCAATACCGCAAACAATTAAGATATATAAGGTGAAGATTGCTGGGCAAAATCTAATTAATTAAGTAATTTATACAAATGGATCTTTTTTAGCAGCCATTATGAAGGAGGTATTTAAAATACTACACACATTAGAAACAGACTCTACAAAACAACTAAAAACACATTTACAATATAACTACATTTATATTGAATGTATTTATTTAAAAATGGCAAGTGCTTTATTCAATGCAATCTATGGCACAAGTATACAAGCACATTCCTAGACATGAACCCATAACCTTGGAATTGTTGGTATCATGCTGTACAAATTAAGCTACATAAATAGTTAATAGTGTGACAACAGCAGTAACCTGAGGAAGATGAAGACAGCCTGTCGGTACGACACTCCATTAAGGTTTTCATAGAAGTCCAGATATGGTTTAATACTGTCAATCAGGCCGGGGTGCATCTTGTCCATTTCATCAAAGATAAACATTGAGCGAGCGCAGATGGACACGTTTCCCCTTATCCACTGCTGTAACTGCACCTGCGCATACACACACCCAAATATAACTAGTAACAACTTAACACATACCAGATATGCGATGTGAAGGAACACCTTACACACAACACAACAGATACTGGTGTGAAATTGTTCGACAAAATACTTCATTTGAAATAAAGGAATTATTTTTTATTAGATGATGTATAATGAAACATAAAATATGAAATTCATTTCGATCTGATTTGATTATTGATGTGTGTGGTCCTGGTATATGTTATGGGGACCAAATGTCCCCACAAATATAGTAATACCAGTAAATTGGGGACATTTTTCTGTCCCCATAAGAAAACGAGCTTATAAACCATATAGAATGATCTATTTTGAAAATCTAAAATAGAAAAAGGTTTTCTATGATGGTTAGGTTTATAGAGGTATGGTTAGTGTACAGGGACAGAATATACAATTTGTACAGTATTAAACCATGATGTCTATGGAATGTCCCCATAAAACATAAAAACTAAACAGCGCGCACAGGTGTGTTGTTACCTTGTATTTTTCGATGTGCACCTCATGAGGAAAATGTGCCATTGCTGTAAACAGATGGACGAAACTGCTGGACATTCCTTTCTTGTAAGTATTTTCAGCAATGAGCTGGCTCACAAAGTTCTTCCCTGTACCGGTCCAGCCATGCAGGGACAGAACCAGCGGCTTCTTTGGGTTTTCATTGTTCATAAAGCCAGTGACGGCTTTTAGGATGACCTGAGCCGCCACATGCTGCCCGAACAGCTTCGTATC
>JAZGTJ010007252.1:0-23222 GCA_036877575.1 Botia almorhae
TTAACCTAAATTTAAATGTTAGGCATAGTTTGAAAAGCCTAATAGATCTCTATATTTTAACCGTATTTAAAATGTAGCATCACATGGCTCTCTGACATAGGTGATTAAAATTGTATGGCTCTGCAGTAAAATATATTAGTATAACGTCTGCTAAATTGTCCATTGTCCCAGGCAGTCAATTTTCTGCATAGCTGTGGTATTTTTTTCTCATGTAGGTCAGTATTTCTAGCCTTTTTATTTTGGGGAAAGCCATGTAATGATAATGTACAGTCAGTCAGCGATTATGAAACAATATACTGTTGTATTATGCACATACATTATTTCTTACTGAAATGTTTCCATGTTTCATAAAACTAACCAACTGCATAAATGCAGAGTCATTTTCTCATAGGCTGGAAATCATGTGTCTGTTAGCATATGTGAGGTTTGTGAGCCACTGTGGATGCTCATCCTCTGCACTGTAGTCTTGTATAAATGCTTTCACACATTAATGTTCACTTCCTGTATTACACCTCAGCTCTGTTTCCTCTTCCTGTCCATCAGCAGTCTGCATTGTGTCTTGAGTCTTTCTATTTTAACCACGATTGTTTTACATCGATTGCCATCACATACCAGCTTCTTTCAGCTGCACTTTTATTTAAGTGTTTGTGATGCGTTTGCTGGGCTCAACCATAAGGATATTTTCTGATGGTCCAGTCAGACCTGCAGTATATTTTAACATGGGCTTGCCAACAGTATTGGCATCTACATTTTACATTCTGTTACATTGTTTTTTTTAGCAACCTCCCAGCTAACAATTTTAGGTTGTAAGACCATTTCCTTAATGTTTTCATTAAAAAAATAAATAACATTAAAAAAAAATTATTTTGAATGTTCCAGGAACATTTAAAACATCAATTTTTAAACGTATTAACATTATTGTTAGGTTACAAGAAATTTATTCAGACATTCTTTAAATTCTATAATGTTTTTAAAATCTTTTAGAATGATGGCATATACTGATGAAAAATGTTGTAACGTTACAGTAATAATAGGTTTTGTAATAACTTTGTAAAAACTTTTAGAGAATGTTGTTGACAATGTTTTTGGAAAGTTCCCTGTTAGCTGGGATATTTACAAGCGTCAGAAAATGTTCTTATTAAATAGCTAGTATATCTCTGACAAGGCATAAAAACATGTTTATGACCAAAAAATTTAATTATTGGAATGTAAGACCATAAACACTAGAGGCAACTGCCCTGAAATTTTCCTCTCCCTTTTTAGTCCTGAGCCATAGGGGGATCTTTATTGTTGAGCTTTGTCTTTGTACAAAAATGTTCTATGGTTTACAGAGACCGTATGTTTGAATGGCCAATAACAGATAAACATCTTAATGTTTGTCTCTCTTCAGCTCCTAGTCTGATGTCCCTCCGGCCACGACATGGAGACCCCATGCTGAACCTAAGCTCACAGAGGTTGGTAGAGGGCAGTGATAGCGAGGCAGAGCCCCCGCGGGCCTTTTGCCGCCCCTACGCACGACAAGCTCGCAGCTACTCTATCGGCCAACTGGAGTTTCTCCCTGTGGCTTCTCTCTCCTCCTCTCTGTCTCATCCCTCCATCATCTCATCTCCTTTTACTGCACTGCAGCCTGTCTCTTCCTGCTCCAACTGTTCCTCCTCTGGTTCCCGTTTGGCCGCTCTGCAGTACCGTTCCTCATACTTCAAGTCAATGGAGGCCGTCTCTGGTCTGCCACCAACAGGGTTCACTGCCTCATGCCCATCACAGAGTACCGGAAGCATTGGGTACCTCACATGGCATGTGTGTTGGCTGTGAATAACTTGCCTGTTGTAATCTATCTGACTAATCCAGGACCTATTTGACTAAACCTTTCTTTTGTACCTTTTTAAAGTTTGTAGAACCTTTTTCCATTACAAAGACCCTTTGTGCATCTGTGGTTGGTAAAGGTTCTGTATGAAGCCATACAACCCAAATAAAAACCTTCTAGGAGTGTTTATTTTTTGAATATGTATGCAGCGTTCCCATATTTACCTTAAAATACCTGGATACTTACACTGTATGCAAAAAAAATTCCAGTTTTCATAAGTAGTCCCCTATTATATATTAGTATCAATAATAATTTAATAATAGTAAACACTAATGACAGACCTGACACAATAAAACCTTAAAACAATACACTCTGAAATACTCTTCTCTCCCCATCTAGAGATTTGAACCGGTCAGAATCAGATTCCTCCCTCTCCATGTCCCCGTATGGGGACACCCAGCACTGCTCCTCAACTCTACAATACAATAAGCTTTCCAGGTCCAATGGGGGTTCCTCCACAGACAGCCCACTAATGCAGAAAAAGACCTTTGGCATGGAGAAGTGCGCCAGTCTTGGAGAAATCCACTCTCAGCCATCCAACCTCACTTTGGTCGACTCAACACGCTCTCTCGCCTATACCTCTGCTGAGCCAGAGGGTTCATCATCAGCATCGGGAAGGCCAAGCAGCCGTAACCCTCAGATCATGGGCAAGAAGAACCTCGTGGATGAGGACAGTGGCTCCACAGGAGAAGACACTGAAGGTTCAAATTCTGGCCGCAAGAAGCACAACTTTCCCAGAATCTTTAAAAGACCAAAGAAATAAAAACAGCATGCCTGACCCCCTGCAAGGCCTTTGTCATACAAGAGTAAAAAATATTAAAAATGTAGTTACACTTGTAGTCAGACCAAGACTATGGTACTTTTGAATCTTGTCACTGGGAGCATTTTTTTCAAAGAATTCTAGTAAAGTACAATAATGTAATTTGTTTTTGATTTCTAGTTTTTGTTGTCCAACGGGAACAGAAACAGTCAATTGTTGGGAACAGGTATGTTATCACTGTACGTGTATTTATTTCATTACTTCAAAGGCACCCGAGGGTTTGTGGTTTTTGGGTTTGCGTGTTTCTTCTATTTTTACTGTAATTCATTTGACCTTTCACTCTGAAGCTCTTGATTTACAAACGACAAGCGCATGCAAAGACTTTCAACACATTCAAATGACATGCAGCCGTATGGTGTTGTTTTACATAGGATTTGCTTGGGCTTCAACTTCTCCTGTGGGTGCTGTTTCAATTTGATGCAGTTCAGTGTTGTGCTGCCAGCAGAAACATTTGGCTTTAAATATTGCTGTCTGTATGTTTAGCATAGCTTAGTTATATAATCGTTATCAGAATACTACAACATACCACATCACCTGAAGAAAACACAGATTGGCTGTTGTACCACAGGACCTGCAGTACTGGAGTACACAGCATATGTGTACCTGTTAACTAATGGTTGCTGGGGCTGAATTAGTCTTTTTACATCGCGTTTTTCTTTAATGACCACAATTATGAACTTTTACATTTTAAAATGTTTTAACCTCCTCACAGAGGAGTCTGGTGCCTTTCACTATGAAAGCATTGCCAAATGTTTTGTAATGTTATGTGTGTGTGTGCGTGTGTCATAGACAGGACTTAGTTCTCATACCCATCTGTCTTTTATGGTCAACATGTTCCTACATGCCTTTAAAGTTCTTTCATTTTCAAAAAAACAGAAATTAAAGGGGAGGGGTGTTTTGAAAAATAAAATGTTGAATATTCACATACACTGAGTTTTCTTTTTTTGAGAAATTTAAAACTTTATAAAGTAACATTTAAAGAAACCTTTCTTTAAAATAAAAATATTAAAATATTGTAATTATTATTTACACGTTTTTTTTATTTAAACCTGTATGCCCTATATAGAATACAAAAGATGAATGATGATATTAGATAAATTACGCATAAGAATATTGTGTATATAATTAAAATGAATGAGGAATGGGGCTGGTTCTTAGCGCTTCCTCGTAGCAAGTTTCTGGGGTAACAGGCTTTTTGTTTACGTCAAGGTACTGATGATATATGTCTGTATGTGTCATTTTGAAATGTTCACAGGAAGTTGCTAAGCCATCACTATTTGCAGACATTGTCCACAGTACACATATTCAGAAATAACATTGTACATATCGCAGACATTCCTTAAACTGTTTATCCAGCAGAATCCGAACACCCTAAATACCAGAGATTTGTTTTGTCTTTTTTGTCTCTGTACTCTGCACATATTTCTCTCAGATATTTAATAGATCATCAGGGTTTGTTTGCATTCATGGCTCTACAACAGAACACTTACAGGCAAAGCACCACTTACGTTCCCCTGCAAGCGAGAGAAATGCTCTAAATAAAGAACAATTATTGTCCACAACAAAACCTCAACTAGTGCAAGTTTACCATTGTTACCATGGTGCTCAGAACAAACATATCTCTACAACACCTCATCTTTCTTAGAGAATTATGCTCCATTCAAGTTGTGCATTGCCTTGGTAGAACATTTTGACCATCCCTTGGTAAATACAGTCGATTAACATTAAACAATAGTGCCACAAAGACAGCTGAATTTATTTGCTTATTGTGTGGCCTTCAAAGCTTAAAGCAAACTTGTACATTATCAGTTCTATAATTATGTGTATAACATTTTTAATTTTTTAAAAGGGTTTCCAGTGGTTCTTTCTACTACTTTTGTTTACAAGATACAATAGTTATTACTGCTAAAAGAAGAGAAGCTCAGATTTACTACATTTTATTTCTCCTAAAGGGATTGGCCTGATTTGACTTGCCTTGTCAATGTTGTTAAAGAAATGTTTTTCATTTTAAAATAAGTCTTTACCCTCTATTCTGAAAACCTATACAAAAGATTAAAACTAAATGGCAGGAAATTTTTCATCCTTTTCATCTCAGACTTTGGCCTTAGGAGCAGTACTACATTATATCCATGAGGTCACATCAGCATAAACAGTCACTAGAATGTGTCTTTAAGGAGAGTAAGATCTCAGTCCCTTCTGAAACTCTGCACTGGTGTAACAAAAAAAGAGAACACAGCCCTCCACACAGGAAGTCCTCGCCAGCACCTGTGCTTTAGAAAGGGTGCAGTTCAGCCTCCCGACACCTGGGGTGGTGTTACGCCTCACTTATGGCCTCCCAGTTCATGGCGGTAAAGTCAGCTTCAGCCAGGTTAACCGTGTACGGTCCCTCTATTCTCTCAGGTTCCACGTGCTGATCCTGAGTGGTCGTGTTTAAATTGTTAACGCGCCAAGAGTTGAGCGGACGAATGGATTTCTTAAAGCGCTGCGTGTGCAAATATAAGAAAACAGTGCATGTCAGGTAAACATCATGTTTATTAACTCGTTTATTAACCTGTTACTTGGTTTAAAGTGACTTACGTCTGTCAGAGTGCCAGATTCCTTACTGACTGCCACTATAGCCCAGATGAGAATCTGCAGACAGCAGAAGGCTCCCATACACACGCCCAAAGCTTTACCCCAGGTTGGAAACACATAGGAACCGTAGTGCAGAGATGTCCGGTACATCTCAATAAAGATATAAGTCAGGATGAACTGCACAGAGAAAACAATCTCTTCATTTTCTGAATGTAAAAGCAGAGCCATCAGTCTTTAAATGGATAGAATGACCTGGCCTCTCTAAATATTCTCTTAATTATTCATATTGACACAGAACAGAAATGGTGTCCATTTCCATCCACTCTGTGGCAGGTGTATATCTTGGGCTATGGTATAATTCTACCCTTAAAAGACTTGGCAAATATTAAATGTTAAAATTATTTGCACATAAAACTGCATTAACAAAACAAAATGCTCCCTCAGTCTAGTACTGAATTTTTTTAGCTAGGTTTTATGACAGAAACCCGATTATAGACATCAAAATGCAACAGGGATCAAACTAACCAACAGCAGACACCCACCGTTAGCAGGAAGGGAGTAAAAACCACCCAGCAGGCTTTAAAGTACACCAACAGTTTTGTGCACCAGGGTGGACACTGACAGATCATGTCAACAATATCCTGACAGAATTGGTTCACCCCTGCAATTAAATAATTACATGCAAATCACAGGCAGGACAAAATGTGCAAAACAGAATGAAGTGATTGTATATAAAGTTGCTCGGTTATGGATCAGGTGCATGGAAATGTGACAGATGAGGAGGTTAAAGCATTGTGATTATTTAGACACTTTTTATCCAAACCAATTTACATGGCATCACTACAAACACTACATCTCTGCCAGACTTAAAACTATCCATGCTTTTAACAGCATGTCTGGTCCACTCTGCACCTTTCCCTGGCCAAGAACCACCCACTTAAAAAGAGACTAGCCAAAATGTAAAATGACCATCTAGTTTGTTTTATTTTTACATACTGTTTATGTGCACGTAAATCACAAGATTTGGGTGCAAAATGCGCCACGTGGTAAGACAGGCACTAACCCTGAAGCAACCGGGCACTATGGCACAATGGTGACCGCAGTATAGCTCCAGTGCATAGATCCCCAGTTCTGAATTGCTTTAAACCTTTTTAGTTTCCAGCCCAAACATATACAACTTTCACTGTGACTAAAACTACACTACCACCACCCAAGAGAAAATAAAGGAGAATGTACCATAAAAGAATGAGATGCCAATGCACATGAAGAGAGTTATAATGATGAGACCGAAGCTGGTACTGAAGGAGTCAATGAGGGTAAACCAGTATATCCCTCCCTGTGATGGAAACACATTAAATTAAGCATGACACGATAACAAACTTTTAAAACAGCAGAATCACTGATGATCATGGAAAAGACGATGAATTATGCTATATTTTATGTTTTGAATTACTACATAGTGGACCTCTGTACACAACTATTTATGTAAAACAGCCCTACTGATGGTGAAGAAGGATCTATGGAGATCTATGGGTTCAGTGCTCTTACATCAGTGATAAGCAGGAGACCCATCAGATAAAAGCTGAAACACAACAGTGCCAGGAACAGCGTCTTGTGCTTGAGGTTGGTTCTCAGCTGAGGAAACTCATCCAGCACTGCTGTACAAATGCCCTCCATGTTTCCAAACTACAGAATGACAGATGCAATTGGGAATTGTGTAATGAATAAAACTTGGGCAACTGCTGCATGTCATCATCTGAAGGATGTTGTGTAACTTGTCATATACTGTTTATCTCAGTTTTACATTTACACATTTGGCAGATATTTTTATCCAATCAAATGTTCAGTTCATTTCATCAATCACTTACCGAAATATCACAAAAGTGCATATAGCAATGGCTTGCAATAACTGAATGACTTTAATTCTTAAAAAAGTTAAATGTATCTTAAAATGTATATTTAACATTTTGATGCAGCTAGCAGAGAGACTGTTGAAGTGATGATTTCCCAGAAAGAATGTGAAACAAAACTGTTGGTTGTATCCCAGAAAGAAAACTGTTGGTTTTTAAATATAATTTAAACTGATTTTAAATTAAACAGATATACAAATTTAAAGCATTATATTATGTTATTATGTAGCAAGTTATCACATATCACATTTTTCTTCTTCAGTATCATGTAAGCCTAAGTGAAACAAAACATGGGATTTGATTGGATTATGAGGAGGGTGGTTATGTTATTGGACGATTTAAGCTTTTTACGCACCCATGTAGTCTTGGTTGTATCAGCAAATAAGAAAGATGTTTTATAGGCAACAAAAATTTTTAAAACATTCTGATAAAATGTTATGTAAACAAACATTACTATTTTTCTGAATACCTTGATGAATTATGTAACCTGCTACTGTTTTGACAATACGTATGTATCATTTTGTGTCATGCCAACAAAGTGCACTAAAATTGAGACACAGGGTAAGACAGACTGGGCTTACATTGAATACAGAGGAAGGAAAAGCTCTGTGTGTTCATACACAGCTACTGAAATAATGCTATGAGGGCAATCTGTTGACAAGTCTGCATCCTGAGCACAGATGTTTCATACATTCACATTTCTAATCAGTTCCCTAAAATATTGAATATGGGAAGCTGAACTAAAGCGCCTGATATCCTGATCCACCATATTCAAATTTTAAAACCTGAAAGAAAAGTACATGTGAGACTGTGAAAACTGTGAAAACTCTTACCAGTGTGTCCACCCCCAACATAAAGAGCATGAGAAAAAACAGAATGGACCAAAACACTGATCCAGGAAGAAGCGCAAGGGCTTCTGGGTAGGCAACAAATGCTAGACCAGGACCTGGAAAGTCATAAATAATAAACTGTTAATTGCCTTTAAAAGGTATTTAAACTGACATCATTTATGAAGCTGGTATATTGAACTTTCTGTGATGTCATAAGGTATAAGACATGTTACAGCCTGGACAGGAAGTACCTGTATCTGCTACCTGACCTACAGGCACACCTTTCCTCCAGGCCATGTGACCCAGAATGGAGAAGATGGCAAAGCCAGCAAAAAAGCTGGTGCCACAGTTCCCTATAGTGATGATTAAAGTATCCCTGAGAAAGACACAGTGTATATGAGACTATAAATGTTACATATATATATGGATATGGATATGTAAAGTTGTATATATATGTATGTATATATACAGATATAGATAAAGGCCTAACCTTATGACATTATTGTCAAATTTGTTGTAGGAGGCCATTGAGAGGAGCCCGCCAACCCCAATACCCAGAGAATAAAATATCTGTGATGCAGCATCATTCCAAACCTACAATGACAGAAAATCATTCCTTGTTTATTTAGCTTATTTTTTGTACAGTAAATTAAATTAATTTTATTATTCAATTAAATGCTCTCATTTATAGAAATGATGGCATTGCTCAGATAATGTACCTGTGCGTTTGCCAAATGGACCCAGTTTGGAGTGAGGTAGAAAGCTACACCATTTAAAGAGCCCTCCAGGGTGGCCCCTCTGATGATGAGAACCACAAGCACAAAATACGGGAAGGTGGCGGTTACATAGACCACCTGACGTCAGAGGAGAGAGAGAAAGTGAGTCTGGCCTAGTTTGTGTAATTCAGTCATGTTCTTTAGGGTATGTTATGCAGAAGTTAACCTAAAGTAAATTCCTGCTTCCCAAATATACATACCATGAGACTTATACACTGAAACATCTACTATATACTACAATATAGTATATACTGCTGAGGATTCAATTTAAAAGTACTTGTTATGCACTGCACTGACATGACCTTGAAAATCAGCACTCTCTCATAAGAAATCCACACCCACATTCCTGTCAGGGAATGAAGCCAATTGGATGCACGAGAATCAAGATCACTCCACACTTTAAGGTGTGGTTGGGTGATGTCTTACCTTGCCAGAGCTGCGAATGCCCTTAAGCATACAGAGGAAGATGACGAACCAGGCAGCCAGCAAGCAAAGAGCCAGAGGCCAGCGCACTGGACCAGGGTCATGCAGCCCCTTACTGTTCACTACACCCAAGACCTTCACGCTAAAAAAAAAGAGGTCTATTGAGTTCCAGTTTCAACCACCAGTATTTTCCATCGGCTTCATTGCATATTAAAGGCTAGTTGGTTTTGGTTTTGACATAGATTTTGACCACAGAACCCTATGTAGCACAACCAGCGTGTCTCTTAAACAGTAGTACTATGGACTTTGGACGCATGTTTGCTGTACGTTATCTCATCTCTAACTCACATATTTTAGGTTCAATCAAGTATGAGAACTAACAGATGAGAACTAACAGAGTTTAATTGTTTTTCAAAGGGAACAGCAATTCAAGCATCTTTACTATCTTTACATAAAACTACAAAATGGTTGCTTACATTCCAACTAAGACACGCAAGTGGCATTTTATTTAGCATCAATCAATAATCCGCATAATAACTGAGATGTCTTACTTCCAGAAGACTTCACTGGGACTTTGGGTAGAATTTGTATTGTTCTGCAAAAAAGGAAAAAAATATTTATTTCTGTTCAGGCAGACAGACACACAAAAAGACAGATAAATAATACTCACTCCGCAAAGAGCAACATTATGGAGAGCGTCACATGACCATGGTAATGGACTCTGGAAAGAACTGCCCAGATAGTAGAATGTCCAAGCAATTATGACATTATAATACAGACACACAAGAGTGGACACACATAGCATCCCTATGCCAATACCTGCAATGAGATATAGAAACAAACCATCATCTTCATCTCACAAGCAATCATTTGTTTAGTCCTGTATTAACACAATACGCAAAGATACCATTCATTTACATTTATGCATTTGACAGACACTTTTATCCAATGCCACTTGTGCATTCAAATGAAACATTTTGTCAGTATGTGTTTATTCTGGGAACCTTCTGTTCTGCTAATGCAACACAATTCGAATGTAAAGTGCATCTGCATGCAAATCAGTGAAACATCAACATATTCCAAAACCAAATTAACATAATCACTAATTACTAATCCACTAATTTACAATCCATGACTATATTAAGGCACTGAATTGATGATTTACATGCGTTGTGGTACCTTTGAGGAGTGGACAGCACTTCCAGACCATGATGGGGCCTGCAGCTCCATACTGGCCCAGGCTTAGCTCCATAAGAAACAGGGGCATTCCAGTGAAGAAGAGCATGATGAAGTATGGGATGAGAAACACACCTGAGGACCAACACAGAATCATCAGTAATTTGATATTACGGCAGAATGGACTGCTGGCCATTTGTATTTACAATAATAGCGCAGACAGGACAGGAGAGGACAGGGTGAAGATGTTGGAACAGGACTGGAAAATATCAAGAGCCATATTCAAATAAGCACCACACCTCAACGTGTTTGAGCATGTGTGCAAACCGCTAGGCTACTGCTCCATAGCCATATTAACAATCAGGATTGTATTTGTTTGACCCTATTGGGCCAACATTACATTTCATTTGCACTGTATTTTTCACGTTAACACACTGGATGTCTGTGCATCCTGTCTCACAACAATAAATAGTTTGAACTGTTTTCATCCATCTTTCAGCAGTATGTGTTGGTTAATTTTTGAATAAGGTAAAAAAATGTAACTCCAGACACTGTATAGGATTACCGGAGCTAAACACCACAGTGTGTGTTCATGCATAGACTGATGTGTATGTGGGAGAAAGGGGCAATTTTGGTGTCCACTTTCAGATGCCAATGACTCTCATTGTGTTTCTTTGGTTTCAAGTCTGGTATTTAGCTAAATGCCCTTTCACATAGTGTAGACCGTGAAAATAATACTGTGTGGTGAAAATACTATTTCATAATCTTAATGACAATCGAAGTGTTATTTAAACTATATTAGCACAATACAATGAAAGGTGCCGTGTTGTCATGATTCAACTAACATTTAGAACGGAACTCCTGAAACATTAAGCAAAAATGCATCTCCTCTAATCGCAACTAGAGGAAAAATCCCAGTGCGTTTTAACATCATCTTCCAACAATCCTGTACAGCTGTCTGCATTTGTATTACCAGCCACGTTTACATTGCAAATTTCTTTTAGGTCTTTTTGGTTAGGCAAAGTGGATCCTACTTTTAGAGGTTTTAACAAAGGTTTTAACAAACGTATGTGTCACAAAAGCATCCTGGTGTCTTGACAAATTACTAAAATAAACAATTTACAATTTACAGCAACTATGTTTTTGTACTTGTTTGCTTTATGTTATTTATTGCCTGCATTTGATGTTGGAGAAGCTAAAGACATGCCGTCAACACAATACGTTCAAACTACACTGCAAAACATTTTCGTTTGAAATAAACTACATATTTCATAACTATTGCTATTCTTGTCATACTCAATGGCATAAATGGGTGGGCAATTCTGTTTAATAAAAAAAAGGGGTTATTTTGTCATCAGGTTTGCTTGTATTCTAATGGGTAACCAGCCATATGTAAAACCTCCTTCGTCTCCTCCAACGTTCCATCTGTACATCCTGACTCATTTGTTCTTATATGTACTGTCACTCACCTCCTCCATTTCTGTAGCAGAGATAAGGAAACCTCCACACATTTCCCAGGCCCACACAGTAGCCAATACAGGAAAGCAGAAATTCATATTTGCCGCCCCACTGTTCTCTGGGGGGCTGAGCAACTGGAGCTGGTGCAGATGATGAGGGCTGATGTTCAGATTGATACTGGGACACAGGACTAATGACATCATGAGAAGACACAGTCCCGTTCTGCTGTGCTAGAGTCTGCCAAGAAAATCATCCAAAGTGTATAATTACATAAAGGGTTTTCCATAACTGATCAAATACGTCCATTTCCTGGTTATACTCATGCAACAGACCCAAACCACTCCTAGTAAAATAGCAATAAGTCAGAAGGATAGCAATCTACCTAAATCAAAGTATTATAAGGTGTCTTAGGGTTGGTTAATCGCTGATTTACTTCTCTTTGCTGCTGTATTGTAAGTAAACCTCTAGTTCAATATATGGTTAGGAAAAGGGAACTAACGGTGAGGCGGTTTGTGTATTGTGTATATCCCGATGTGCTAAAAGGAAGTAACTAGATTACTAAGGAAACACGGATGAAAACTAACGATGACAGTGACAAATGATAGCAATATTCAATAATATTCTTTAGCAGGTTAGATATACTTTGCTATGGTTATATGATTATTCCATTTGTGCCATTAAAATGATCTTTTGTCTCCCCTTTTTTAAGCATCCATTTAGTAATACTACCTATACTTTAAGATTTAAAAGCAAGTGTTAACCATGCTTAAACATAGCCGTGGATAGGAATGAGGACAGACGGGTTGTGTTACCTCGACGCACAAGCAAGTCAACAGTTTTCAAACTACAATCCTATAGAAACTATAGAAAACTATGTAAGTTTCTTTTAAGACCTAAATATCATAAGAATCATGTTCAATGTCAATGTCAAAGTACATACTGAAGTATTGTTAAGCATATGTAGTACCTCTCTTGTAGGTGCTGTATTGTCACCGTTTCCAGGTGCTGCTCTCGCCTCCTCGTCCTGCATCTCCTTAGCGGACACGGCGGCGCTTTTCTTCTGACGCTTGTTACATTATTCACTTCCGAGTAATACTTAGAATAAATTGTAATATTCTGCCTTTGTGAAAACTGTATGATGTTAGAATAGAGTAAAGTAAAGTTTAACAAAGAGCGCAGGTGGATTGCGATGATCCATGTTGTTGTCTGTTGGGGGAGGGAAGTGAACCGATGAAGGGAGGCGCCGGTGTCTGTTCCGCACACAGTACTGCAGGCGGCTCACCTTACTGTAGGTACATGTAATTTGGTGAATAACACCCCTTCAAGCTATTTTGTAAGGTTCCCCTCGGTCGTCCCCTTTATCATTTGTAACTTAGTTTGTTTCTCCAGTTAGTTTTAGCCTTTATGACATGTCCATACGTCTTTTCTCGTGTACTTACGTCAGTGCGTCAGTTTGTGGTGTAACGTGTCATCACTGTTTTGACAACGAATGTAAGTTTTTCCGTCTCCCTTACAGCTTTATATTGCGTGGCCTGTATTTCAATAAATCGATCACTTAACCTTGACGTATAAACAGACCAAATGCACTGAAATATATCTAATCTTAAACAATCTCGTTGCATTCATTTTGCTCATTTGAACACGAAGCGACCAATGTTCAGAAGCAGAAACATCAGCCAAGAGGCGCAGCCCAGCTTTAACACAAACTCAGTGGAAGACCTACTATTTATTATTAGCTATATGCTCAGACTCAACCTAATTTCATTTGTTAAACATGTAGCGAAGGCAGAAAAATAAAGTAGGTTTTGAGCTATGCCAACAAATTAATTGATTAGTTTTTCACTTTATGGATGTGTTAACAATACATTGTTAAAAACATTTATTCATTATCCCATTCTAATTGTACTGCTGCACATTTTATTGTTATTTTTTAAAGATATTTATAAAGCAACTATGAAAAGTTTTTTACAAATGAATAATAATATAAAAACATAAATATATAAAAAATAAAATCATAAAAACAATGTGATACGTTGACAAACAAAACAGAGAGGAAATAAGTTTATAGTTCTTTTGGGAACATTTAAAGGTCAGAAAATGCCAGCACTACTTAAAAACACAAATCAGTTTGTGGGTAGGCAGGGAAGGTGATCTTTTTCAAACATTTTTGTTATGCTGGTTGAAATTCTCTTTACATCATGATAGCAATCAATAAGTAAAGTGGTCTATAATTTGATAAATTAAAAGTTTGTTGTAAGGCACAGGACCATAAAATGTTTATTTAATCATTGCATTCATTTCAAATGCAATGATAGTATGTCCAACTTGCTTGTCAAACTATGTGTTTGCATATCTGTGTGTACTATTGGAGAAGGGGTGGCTTTGGAGATAGCTTTGAACAGATAGGATTAGGTAGGATCTTGTGCTTTCAAGGCTAGGTTGGTTCTGCTAGCCTCTCTGAAACTGCCCACACTTTCTAAAATTAAAGCTGACTATTGTGGTACTGACTGCACTGGATAGCATTACAGTTGACCATTGAGATAAATAAACTGGACTGGCTGAGGAAACAAGATGCAAAATATAATATAATGAAATTCCAGAGATTTATTTTGCATTCATTTTTTTTAAACTTTTGTCCAATCAGTGGACAAAAATGACGCAGTGAAGTCTTTTACCAGCAGGGCAAACGAACCAAACCTTGTTTTAGCTTTAGAAAACAATTTGACAATTGGTGGTAATCTCCCCTAATTTCCCATACTATTAATAGTATTATTTATACTGTTAAACTTACAAATATACATACCATATATATATATATTATACTAAGTATGCGTTTTCACAAAACGCTATATGATATTTATTTTGTGTATTACTTTCAAAACAATGTGTATTATTGTTGTGTATTACTTTCAAAACAGCAAAAGTTGAAATCATAAGCCTCCCTCTTCCTGTTCCGAAAACTGACGAAGAAGAAGGGGCAACAGCCTATTGGTCGGGATTCTTTTTCCGGTAGTGAACACAGTTCTGGCGGGTTCGAGTCGCGCGCTTAATATTTGTTCACAGCAGCAGTCTGGGTTAGTGGCAGCAACTGAGTGGCGAAGCAGCACTTTGTCCAACAATAATAACACCTGTTATTTTTATTTGTGCTGAACTGTCTTTTAGAAGACCTTAATCATGCATGTGATCAAGCGAGGTAACGTGCCACACATTATTCGATAGTTATAGTTATAGTTGTAGTTGATATTCTGTTTATTAGCAATATAGTCAGAAAAGATGTGTACGCTATAATGTGCAGATATAAATAACTGGCACTGTTTATCTAATCAGTTTCATCATGACCGCAATGCTGGTCAGTCCGCAACATTGGAAATAACATTTATTTTGTCATTAAGTCAGTTATTAAGTCATGCAGAAGAGTCGCAATGTAAAGGTTGAAACTAATATATGTTTAAGTTAATTGTTTTGAGTAACTTTAGGGTTAATGGATTTATTGATTGTTATTATTTTACGGATAAATTGTCATAGTCTAAAACAGGTACTACTAGTTGTTCATGTTGACTCGCTGTCGTCTTTGTTAACTGGTAGTTGGCGCCAAGCGCTGCGTTAACTATGTCGTATCGGGTAAGCAAAACTATTTAGAGCAAATACTTTTTTGTTTTCACGCAAAGGTTTAAATACGGCCAAATATTTTTTATACTCCGTGCGACTTGTTTTCATGCAAATTCTAATTGTCCATGTCTTTCAAAGCCACTGCCCTAATAATGGGTTTTATTTAATTTAGATTAGTATTTTATTAGTACTTGGTGTATTTTTTATCATAAATGGTTTAATGTCATTATAATAATTATTTTTATTACTGTTAATTGTTTTTCTTCAGATGGGCGCCAGGAGCGTGTCATGTTTGACAAAATCACATCACGCATTCAGAAGCTTTGCTATGGACTCAACTCTGAATTTGTTGATCCTGTAAGTTATAAAGTTGGAAATTGAAAATATTCTTGCATAATATGCAACTTCTCAGTCCTCTCTAATAGTGCAACCAAATGTTAGAACTGCAACAACACCAGTTAGAACTGACACCCTAGTCATTTTTACTTTACACACTAAATAATATATGTTTATAAACCTGCATTACTATTGCTTAAAGCTTATATACTAATGAACAGTAGCTTTCAAGAGGCATCATTATGGTAGTTATAGTTATTAGGAGCTTTCCAAGTGACTAAAATCTAGCATCTGTCTGTCCAAGTATTTGCCACAAAAATGTATTGTCACTTTAAGAAACCACGTTTCAAAAACCTAAATGTAAAGACCTAACCATAAATTCCATGATTTATCCTGCAGACGCAGATCACCATGAAGGTGATTCAGGGCCTTTACAGCGGTGTCACCACAGTAGAGCTGGACACCCTGGCTGCTGAGATCACTGCTACCCTCACCACCAAACACCCTGACTATGCCATCTTGGCTGCGCGCATCGCTGTCTCCAACCTGCACAAAGAAACTAAGAAAGTTTTCAGTGGTGAGTTGCAGTGTTTTAGTCTGTGACAGTATAAGAGCTAAAGTTTAAACTAATAATATTATAGTGGGTTTAATTTCTCTTAACCACTGGTAACGTCTGATCACAGAGGTTATGGAGGACCTGTATAACTATGTGAATCCCTTGAACAACAACCACTTGCCTATGATTTCCAAGGAAACCCTTGACATTGTGTTGGCCAACAAGGATGTAAGTGTAAAATATGAATGAATAAAAAAGATACATGTGCTTATGTAAGTTGAGCTTTGGATTCAGTATGTTTTTTTTAATTGATGTAATTCTTGCTTTTTCTTAGCGTCTCAACTCGGCTATCATTTTTGACCGGGATTTCTCTTACAACTTCTTTGGCTTCAAGGTACAGTATTTATAAGTTTTATGTAAAATGCTATCTGTTCCAAAAGTCTGAGACTGTTTGTAAAAAAGGATTTTATTTCACAATTATTTCAAAAGAGTCTCAGAGTTTTTAATCTCACTGAATATACTTTGATAACTGAGAATCGTGTATTAACCTCAGTGCTATTTTCTTTTAGACATTGGAGCGCTCATATCTGCTGAAGATCAATGGAAAAGGTAAGTCATGTAATCTCAAGCTGCATATGCAAATGTCCTTCTGTAATATGTGTGTGTGTTAATGCAGGGGTGGTGAAACAGTTAAATTACTTCACAATAAAACTGAAGAAAAAAAAGAAAGAAAGCCATTGAAAGAACTGACTAAACAAGGGAGAAATTTACTACAAAAAGACCTGAATGAGAAACGTGATTCTGGAATCAAATCGAAAACATTCCTTGACACTTTTTGATCTTTCTTCAGTTGCGGAGCGCCCTCAGCACATGCTGATGAGAGTTTCTGTGGGTATCCATAAGGAGGATATCACAGCAGCTATTGAAACCTACAACCTGCTGTCCGAGAAGTGGTTCACTCATGCCTCTCCTACACTCTTCAATGCAGGCACCAACCGACCCCAGCTCTCCAGGTGAACACCAAGAGAACATACAGAGATTAGACACAAGGGGGCAGTTTATCACAACAGAAAAGCAAAATGAATGGACTTTTGTTCATGGTGTATGATACAAGCCTGCTTTTGTCAAATATCTAGTTGCTTCCTGCTTGCTATGAAAGACGACAGTATTGAGGGGATCTATGACACTTTAAAGCAGTGTGCCCTCATCTCCAAGTCTGCTGGAGGGATTGGGGTGGCAGTGAGCTGCATTAGAGCCACAGGCAGCTATATTGCAGGGGTGAGGTTTTTCTCCAACAGATTTTCTTGTTGTACAAGGTTAATTTAGTTGAATTACAATTGTTAATCATTTTCTGTCATTAGACTAATGGTAACTCAAATGGCCTGGTTCCTATGCTCCGTGTCTACAACAACACAGCCCGTTATGTGGACCAAGGAGGAAATAAGGTAAGAATTCCACCTGTTAATTTTAGAAGAGTATAAATATTGTCACATGCTTACAGTGCAACTCAAGGATGATGTGGTGGTTTATAAAAGCATGGCTATAAAGATAGACTCATTTTTCATCCTGTTTCAGAGACCAGGAGCTTTTGCCATGTACCTGGAGCCCTGGCACTTTGATGTCTTTGACTTCTTGGAGCTCAAGAAGAACACTGGTAAAGAGGAACAGAGAGCTAGAGACCTGTTTTACGCCCTTTGGATTCCCGATCTCTTTATGAAGCGAGTGGAGACCAATGCAGTGAGTACCATGTACCATTTGTACCATACCATGTACCATTTGTACCATACCATGTACCATTTGTACCATACCATATACCATTTGTACCATACCATGTACCATTTGTACCATACCATGTACCATTTGTACCATACCATATACCATGTACATTTTAGGTGAAGTACAGTTTTATATCTTTACAAACTTGGATAATTTGAGAAATGATCAGTCATCATAAAAGGCCATGCTTAATTTTAAGTACAAACACTCATGTGTGAATTATATTCTGTTTAGGACTGGTCTCTAATGTGCCCCAGTGATTGTCCTGGCCTGGATGAGTGTTGGGGGGAGGAGTTTGAGAAGCTCTACACAAGGTATAAAGAGCACAATGTGATAACACTGTAAACATCATAACATCTGGTAATCACTTTTATCGAAAAATAAAAACATGTAAAACCATCTTTTATTACAGATATGAGCAGGAAGGCAGGGCTAAGCGTGTGGTGAAGGCTCAGCAGCTGTGGTACGCCATCATCGAGTCTCAGACAGAGACCGGCACGCCATACATGCTTTACAAGGACGCCTGCAACCGCAAGAGCAACCAGCAGAACCTGGGCACCATCAAGTGTAGTAACCTATGCACAGAGGTTGTGGAGTACACCAGTAAAGATGAGGTAGCGATAAAAGAATTATGGGTAATGTCTTTCTCAGAATTCATATAAAAACAGCATTCATGAATCACCAAACTCTTGTTGTAGGTGGCTGTTTGCAACCTGGCATCCATTGCTCTTAACATGTACGTCACCCAAGAGCGAACCTTCGATTTTCAGAAGTTGGCCTCTGTTACAAAGGTTATTGTGAAGAACCTGAACAAAATCATAGACATCAACTACTACCCAGTGCAAGAGGTGAAGTGTTCACACAGTTGTAACCAATTTACATTGTTATAATTGGTCCATAGGCTGATAATCTCTCTGAAATGACAGGCTGAGAACTCCAACAAGCGTCACAGGCCCATTGGTATTGGCGTGCAGGGCCTGGCTGATACCTTCATCCTTATGCGTTTCCCCTTCGAGAGCGCGGAAGCTCAACTCCTCAACATACAGATCTTTGAGACAATCTACTACGCTGCCCTGGAGTCCAGCTGTGAGCTGGCTGCTGAATTTGGCCCGTATGAGACGTACCCTGGCTCTCCTGTCAGCAAGGGTGTAAGTAAAAAAAAAATGTGGTTTGTGTTCCTCTTATGTTAAAGAATGAGAGGAGGTCGGATGTTGGTTTAGAATATAGAGCTCTAAGTGTTCCTGTTTGATCTTGCAGATCCTTCAGTACGATATGTGGGATGTGACACCTACAGACTTGTGGGACTGGAAGGCACTCAAAGAGAGAATTGCCAAGTTAGTAACTGCATGCAAATATTAAGACACCTCCCTCCCTTAGGGTTATGACCCTAAGGGAGGGTTCCCACGTCATAAACCTGGAAATTTTAGGGAATTGTAAAATAGTGATTTCCTTAGCCTAGAAAAGGATTTGTAATCTTATAAGAAAGTTTTTAGTCACAAATAACTGGGAAAAGCATGGGAACCCTACATAAGTAACAGTTTAACTTCATGAATATCTGGCTCTGAGTTATATTTATTTAAATCACCTTGAACTTCTCGTTAGACATGGAGTTCGCAACAGCTTGCTTCTCGCTCCCATGCCAACGGCCTCCACAGCTCAGATTCTGGGCAACAACGAGTCAATCGAGCCCTACACCAGCAACATCTACACACGCAGAGTTCTGTCTGGAGAGTTTCAGGTGAGCCTGGAGTTACAGTGAAAAATTTGTAAGTTAACATGTTCTGTTTTCATACTTTGATTTATTTGACTTTCAGATTGTCAACCCACATCTTCTCAAAGATCTCACGGAACAAGGACTTTGGAACGAGGAAATGAAAAACCAGCTTATTGCTCAAAATGGATCCATCCAGGTTAGTTGAGTTTCCAGTTCGTTGTAGATGACTTACTAACTAAATGCCTGTTCAGATGGTAATTGTTTAACAGATGGTGACATCTGGTAAAGATGTAGTCAAATGTTAATTTATGAAATTGAACCAGGATGTACTTTGATCTCCAAAGGGGATTTTACATCCGTTTTAGGTGTTAATCTTCCACCCAATTTTATTGTCCACCTCAAAAAAGAAATTTTGATTGGCTATTTGCCAGTTTCTGAAGATTGCATGACCGTTTCATAAATATTGGATGCCGTCCAAATTTGGGCAGTGCGCTTTTACTTTTGTAACAGTTTCTAAATGTCTCTCCTTTCAAAGGGCATTCCTACAATACCAGATGACCTAAAGGAGCTGTACAAGACAGTGTGGGAGATCTCGCAAAAGACGGTCATAAAGATGGCTGCCGACCGCGGTGCCTTTATTGACCAAAGCCAGTCACTCAATATCCATATTGCTGAACCCAACTATGGCAAACTGACCAGCATGCACTTTTATGGCTGGAAGCAGGTAAGCTAGATACTTCATGAACCAGAATTTTAAAAGTATAGAGACTGGAATAATGAAGCTAAATAATAATGCTTGTTTTTTGTGCTTGTTTTTTGCGTGTCTCCACAGGGTCTTAAAACAGGAATGTATTACCTGAGGACTAAGCCAGCTGCTAACCCCATTCAGTTCACTCTGAACAAAGAGAAATTAAAGGAGACGCAGACAAATACAAACAGCGAAGAGGACACTAAAGAACGAAACAAAGCTGCTATGGTGTGCTCTCTGGAGAACCGTGATGAGTGTCTGATGTGTGGTTCCTAAACCAGCCTACTGATTTATTAATGAGTGTTATTAGGAAGATTAATTATTGCATCTTGTACAGTATTGAGCTTCTTTAACTGACATGAACAATATTATTCATAATTAATATTAATGTAGATTCCCATAAGTATACAATGGAAAATCTGCATATAGGCTTTTAATCAATTTAGATCAATTTTTTGCAAGTTTTGGGAAGAAGTTTTGGAGACATTCTGAATAAGATCCGTCTTGTGGAATTCTCCACAACTTATAATTGATGGGCAAGAACGCGTAATTCTTGATTAAAACTTGTCATGTGCTGAAAACAAGTAATATCGGGGAAATGTTTTTTTTGAAGAGTTACACCAGATTTTGTTCATTTGTTTACAATAAAGTACTAAATAAGCTATCTTGGAGTTGGTTTTTATGTATGTATGTTAAAGTTGCAAACCTTTTTGGTTACAAAACAAATCCGTTGTGCAAGTGCACAACAGATCAGCATTCAAAATGGTCACCTTACCTTACCCGTTTTCACAACAATAAATTGATATGAGCTGTTGGGTCTAATTTGGCAGGAAATGTCAGTCAGACTTTAACTTTTGTAAACTGATCAAATCAGTTCTGCTGCGGATGGAGTGTTTGTATATTGTTACAGAAGTTGCTTGGAATTTAAACTTGATGTTATAAAAAAACCTGCAATTTTATGTTTCAAAGAGAGATGGCGATAGAAAAAAAGTTAAGAATTGCAGCTTTATAAGTTGCTTACATAAGTTGCTTTTCTTTTTAACTGTGGTAAATGCATAGCCATTTTAATTTATTTACTGGCATTAACACTGTACATTTTTAACTACATATAATGAATGCTAATGCGATAAAAGCAGTATACCTGTCTGGCCAGTTGCATAAACTGCTTTGATTAGTCTTACAAGTAAAGCATTTAATGTTTTTCTTCAAGAGTCATTTATTTTTAAATCATATTTTAATCTTAAATGTAATGATTAGACCTAACTTTGGGGCTGAATTGCTTGTTTTTTAGACAGTCATAACATAATGTTTATGCAACAGGCCCCTGGTCCCAGTGCCTGACTGTGTTTCGTTCATTATGGAAGCAGATGAGGTACAGTAAAGGTGAGAAGGATCTGAGACTGCAGGTGATGAGTTTATTAATTGTCATGGAAGCCTTAGGGAACAGCAGCTGTGTCACAAACAGCAGGTGTTGAGCAAGCTGTGACCTGCACACATGGTCTCTGGAGCCTATTATTCTAGTCGCGTGGCTTCTGTAACCATCTCAGCATTCACGTCTTCAATTCTCTGTAGTTTTCTTAATCATTTTTGAATTGTGGGAAAAAATGAGTCGAAAGTGATTTTGTAGCTAAACCAATTAAGCTGCATTTATTTTAAAGAAATGCAACTTAAACACAACCTTAAAACAAAACATTCATTTATAAACAATAGATGAATTGTTAAGAAATAAAATGTTTGGACACTGGTCAAAACAGTCAATGTTTTAATGTTAAACATTTAGTGGAATGTTTACATGTCCACAGTTAATGTGATAAACTACACCTAAAGTCACTCTGCTAGGACGTGTGAATAGGTGTGAACAGCCACCGAAAGTGATTTGTTTACAGAAAAGATTTAGTATGACCAAAGCTCTAGGGTTTAGAGTCTATGTGACTGTCATTAAATACATGTTATGACTTAAATCAACCCAAAAATATTTGGACACAAGGCATTTTAATATCTTAAAGGCCTAAAATGGCAGCCAGTTTAAGCCAGCTGAATGAATCCTATAAGCTACTTTTGCACAGAAAACGAATCACAGTCATTCAGGACTGTTTGCAGAGAGGTCAAATTCCTGTGAACCAAAACCGGTGTCTTGGGAGACATCACTGCCAGTTGGAGATGATGCATGTTTTCCACTGAAAATTAACTTCATATCTTTCATCTCCAATTTTTCCTCTATCCTCTTTGCCAAAAAACTCACTAAGCTTCCCTTGTTCAATCCAAACTTAATCTCTTCACTTTCCTCATTATTGACTTCAACTCCATCCTCATTAGATCCATCACATTCATCTTCTTCTCCAATGTTTCCCTCAGCATCTTCATTCTCCTGCGTCTCTGCTTCTTCATCGCTCACTGTATGTGCTTCTTCATTTTCCCCTGCTTCATTTACATTTGTTTCGTCTGAGCACTCATCTGTTTCTAAATCCTCAGTATTATCTTTGGCTTCCTCCATCATCACTATTTCTTCATTTATTCCATCTGTTTCTCCACTCTCTCTTTCACTCTCAGCATCTGTATTGGTCTCTATATCTATAACTGTCTCATTTTTGTCTTCTATTTGCTCACCATCTGTATTAACTCCATCACCATCCTCCTCCTTAACACTAATCT